>JAQQST010001760.1:0-11785 GCA_028646485.1 Cryptoprocta ferox | reverse complement strand
GTATTTCCCTGATGATGAGTGATGCTGAGCATCGTTTCATGTGTTTGTTGGCCATCTGGATGTCCTCTTTGGAGAAGTGTCTGTTCATGTCTTCTGCCCATTTCTTCACTGGATTGTTTGTTTTTTGGGTGTGGAGTTTGGTGAGTACTTTGTAGATTTTGGATACTAGCCCTTTATCCAATATGTCATTTGCAACTATCTTTTCCCATTCTGTCGGTTGCCTATTAGTTTTTTCGATTGTTTCCTTTGCAGTGCAGAAGCTTTTTATCTTGATGAGGTCCCAATAGTTTATTTTGGTTCTTGATTCCCTTGCCTTTGGGGATGTGTCGCGTAGGAAATTGCTGCGGTTGAGGTAATAGAGGTTGTTTCCTGCTTTCTCCTCTAAGGTTTTGATGGTTTCCTGTCTCACATTCAGGTCCTTCATCCATTTTGAGTCAAAACTTCTTTCTTATTTACCCAATTCAAAAGAGTAATGATATTGGTGGCAGGTGTTATTAAAATAAGCCAGATGCTGGGGCACCTGGGTGACTCAGTTGGTTAAGCCTATGACTTTGGCTCAGGTCATGATCTCACGGTTCATGTTTCAAACCCCATGTCAGGCTCTGTGCTGACAGCTCAGAGCCTGGAGCCTGCTTCAGATTCTGCATTTCCCTCTCTCTCTGCCCCTCCCCTGCTCATGCTCCATCTCACTCTCTCTAAAAATAAGTGTTTAAAAATTTTTTTTAAATAAAATAAGCCAGATGGTAAGGAGTCTTAGTTATTGAGATCTTTGATTCTCTTGCCATAATCTTTGCTTATTCTGTGTCATGGTGCTAAATCTTTCCAGGGAATGTGTGTGTAAGAGTTAAGAATCACAATAAGAATTTTGTCACCTAATGGTAATACCTCTATACCCAATCTAAACTGATACGCTGTGACATGTTCAGCCTTCTGTTTTGAAATTAAATTGAAAAGAGAAATACCTTTTGAAACATTATGGATTGCATCCTGGAATAGTCAACTGGACTTTCTAGGTGACTGAGAGTTCATAATTCCAGAGTAGTACCCCCCTTATCTGGAGGTCACATTGCTGGTCAACTCTGCTGTCTAAAGGCTAAACTGGAAAGAAATAAAAAAATGCTTTGGGGCAAAATCCTTGCATTTAGGCTTCTGTACTTCACTTCTTGAAAGAAGCCCTTGAGGAACCTTCATTTAGAGCATATTCTTCAATGGGAGTACTGAGAACGATGGTGGAGTAGGAGGATCCTAAGCCACCTTGTCCCACCGTTACCCCTAAATAATACCACATCAGTGTAGATAATCTGGAGCATATTCTTAAATATACATGGTTCTAGTTACCTTGGGTCTTTTTTTTTTTTTTTGAGAAAGATCTCTCTGGTTTTTTTTAAATGTTCGTTTATTTATAGAGAGAGAGAATGAGTGGGGTGAGGCAAAGAGAGAGAGAGAGAGAGAGAGAGAATCCCAAGCAGGCTCTCAGTGCAGAGCCCAATGTGGGGCTTGATCCCACGAACTGAGAAATATGACCTGAGCTGAAATCAAGGGTCAGACGCTTAACTGACTGAGCCGCCCAAGTGCCCCCCTTGGTTCTTTAACCATAATAAATTAAGAATTGATCATCTGAAGGGGACAGGCTGCCAACTACAACCCCAAGTAGATAGTATGACAATAAAGGAAGATTTAGCTTAAATATACTGTAGCAAGTACAATTATTGGTCATGGGAAAAAGTAGGTGATTCTTTAATATGTTGGTTTTTGAAAGAAGGGGAAGATTATCTGCAAATATTTCCTTCAGATGTAGTAATGACATTTGGGTAGTGCTTTCAGTTTGCAGAATACTTTTTTAAATATATTGTCTTATTTAATCTTCGTAGCAGTCCTTGTGAGAGAGATATAATTATTCACATTTTATGGATAGGGAGTCTTAGACTTGTGAAATAATTTGTCTAGTGTCAAATAGCCAATAAATGTTGGAACCAGGTCTGATTTCTAGATATTGTGCTTTTTAAAAAAATGCTTTGCTCTTTTAGTTCTATTACTATTAAATGTAATTATTAATTACATTTAAAATTAATTATTAGAAAAATTTACTTGGGGTGCCTGGGTGGCTCAGTTGGTTAAGCCTCTGACATTTGATTTTGGCTTAGGTCATAATCTCACGGTTTGTGAGTTTGAGCCCCCACATTGGGCTCTGCGCTGATAGTGCCGAGCCTGCTTTGGATCCTCTGTCTCCATCTCTCTGCCCCTCCTACCTGCTCCTCTCTCTCAATAATAAATAAATATTTTTAAAAAGAAAAAGAAAAATTTACTTAATATAGATTAACCCAAAGAGGCCAGGAGTAACCTATTTTACAAAACATATGTGTACGATATCAAAATTTGAGAGCAAATTTTGTAATACACTGTGACAGTCACTGTAAGATTAAAATCAGTCTTAACTGAAGAGTCTAAAGTTTCATCTATAAAAGACAAAACTAACATTAAAAAATATGTGCAAATATATTTTGTGGCATAAACAGGAAAACATTGATCCTAACTCAGGATCTATTTCCATTTTTGGGTTGTATAAGAGTCCTTACCAGAAGATCCTTAACATATGTGTGGAGGGAATTACTAGTGGGTTCAGAAGAGGCCCAGTAGAAGTAAAATATATTAGATGGAGGTTCTGGAGAAGAAGAAAATTATTAAACACCTGTTGTGTACCTGGTGTTCTGTTAGTTATTGAGTGTACAATATTGAACACAGGAGGAATCTTGCTGTCATGGAACATATAGTTCAGTGGGACTTACTTCTCAACCTACGTAACTGTAGTTAAGAAGCAAACAAACACATATGGAATTATAACTTGCAATCAATTCTCTGAGGGAAAAAGAACATGGTTCTCTCAGGGAGAATAAAAAAGGAAGGCATCTACTTTAGATTGGATGGTCAGAGAAAGCTTCCCCAGGGAGGCAGTAACTCGGCTGAGACCTGCATGGTGAGGAGGCATGTCAGTAATGTAAGGATGGGGTCTCTCAGCACTGCCCAGGAATTCTTGAGTATTTCCCTGATCAGCTACCCAGTGCTCCTAAAATTTGTTTTGGATGTTATTTGCTGTCCTCAGACTTTTTATCATTTACTCTAAGTAAGAACTGAGGTCATTGGATGGAATTTCCTTAACTCCATGTCAGCATACCTTCAAATTTTCCTCAGAATGACCCCTTTTTTTCAAATTAAACTTTGTTTTTAATTAATTAAGTAACATTTTATTTTGAAGTAATCTCTACACCCAAAATGTACAAACTTACAACCCTGAGATCAAGAGTCATATGCTCTACCAACTGAGCCAGCTAGACACCCCACTAAAGTTTGTGTTTTTAGATAATTGTTGATTTCACATGGAGTTGTAATAAATAATATAGATGAGATCCTCTTTCTTCAGTGGTAGTGTCTTGGAAAACCATAAGACAATATCACAACTACAAATATCACAAAGTTTGTATTTTTAGATAATTGTTGATTTTGCATGGAGTTGTAATAATATGGATGAGATCCTCTTTCTTCAGTGGTAGCGTCTTGGAAAACCATAGTACAATGTCACAACCAGGTTACTGACATTGATATGGTTAGGATTTCCATCTCCACAAAGATCCTTCATGTTGCCCTTTTATAGCCACATTTACTTCTCTCCTGCCCCTTCCCCCTCTGTAATCCCTGGCAACCATTTCTATAATTTTGTCATTTCAAGACTGTTACATAAATGGAGTCATTCAATATATAACCTTTTGGGATTGGCTTTTTTGATTCAGTATAAATCTCAGGAGATTCATCAGACTGTTGTGTATATCAGTCCATTCTTTTTTATTGCTGAATAGTAGTCTATGTTTTGGAGTACATCAGTTTGTATAAACATTCATCTGCTGAAGGACATCTGGGTTTCCAGTTTTTAGTTGTCATGAATATAATATCTCATATTATGAATATTGCTATGAATCATCCATGTGCAGGTTTTATGTGAACATAAGTCTTCTTTTCTCTGGGATAAATTTCCAGGAGTGCTGTTTTTAGGATTGTATGGTAGTTGCATGTTTAGGTTTTAAGAAATTGCCAAACTGTTTTCCAGAATTGCTGTACCATTTTATATTTCTACCAGCAATATATGACTCAGTTTCTCCAAATACTTCCCAGCATTTGCTGTTATTCCTGTTTTTTATTTGAGTCATTCTGATAGTATTTGAGTCATTTCTTTAAGTATTTCTGCAGCCCTGCCCTCTCTTCTTCTGGGACTTCAGTGACATAAATAGCTCTATTAATTTTTTTTCAGTATATATATATTTTCCAATTATTTCGATTTGGGTAATTTCTGTTGTTTATCTTAAAAATTTTTTAATGTTTATTTATTTTTGAGAGGGAGACAGACAGAATGTGAGGGGGGTGGGCAGACAGAGAAGGAGACAAAATCTAAAGCAGGCTCCAGACTCTGAGCTGTCAGCACAGAGCCTGATGTGGGACTGGAACCGCGAGACTGTGACCTGAGCCGAAGTCAGACTCTTTTAACTGACTGAGCCACCCAAGACCCCTGTTGTTTTATCTTTTAGTTCACCGATTTTTTCTATTATTCCTTCCATTCTGTTGTTGAGCTCAACCATTATTTTATTTTTCATTTTTAAGATTTCCATTTAGTTCTTTTTATATTTTCTATTTGCTGAGGCTATGTTTTCATTTCTTTCGAGCTTGCTTTTAATTGCTCACTTATACATTTTTCTATGGCTCCTTTAAAATCTGTCAAGGATCACCTGGGTGGCTCAGTCGTTTAAGCATCCAACTCTTGGTTTCACCTCAGGTCATGATCTCATAGTTTGTGAATTCGAGCCCTGTATTGGGATCTTCACTGACAGTGCAGAGCCTGCTTGGGATTGTCTCTTTCTCTCTCTCTGCCTCTCCCCTGCATGTTCTCTCTCTCTCTCAAAATAAATAAATAAACATTTTTAAAAAAAACATTAAAATCTCATGTCAAATGAGATTTTAAATGTCAAATAATTTTAACATATCTTTTACAGTACTGACATCTGTGGGTTGTCTTTTTTTCAGTTTGATATCTTGTGTTATGATAAATGATTCCTTGGTATAATAAGTGATTTTTGATTGACATCTAGACATTTGAAGTATTATGGGACTTTTCTGTTTTAGTTTGTTTGTATCCCTGACACCATTCCAGCAGCAGAAGGTAGAGGCATTACCTTGTTATTGCCAGATTGGGGCAGATGTTCTGGTTCCCCTCTTGACATCTGTTGACACCCAAGACATGGGGTTTCTCATTATTATTATGCAAGGGATGGAGTTCTGGTTCCCCACTAGGATTCTACTGATATCTTACTAGCGGATAGGGATGTGGCTACCTCATTTCTCTTCCCATTTGGCTTCTACTGACGTTGGGGTGAGGTGGCCTCATTACTGTTGGGCATTGGCAAAAGGCTTGACTCTTCATCGGGCTTTGTATGAGACCATCCCAGCAGGGAGGGGGAGGAACACCTCATTATTGCCAGATGGATGTGAAAGTCCAAGCTCCCCAGATGGTATCCACTGCCACCACAGGGGAGAAACTGGTTCTTATAACCCAAGAAGGATGAGAGACCTGGCTCCCTACTCAGCCTTCTCTAACACCTTCCTGTGGGGAGATTGGGGCAACTAGTTAAAGCTAACAAGGGTAAAAGTCTAGGCTCCCCTCTTGACATATGCTGGTATGGGTGAGGGTGGGACCACAGTCTTTTCTGTAGTGGTTGGCTGAAGTAAAGTAGTTACTGTCTATAAGTTTTCTGTCTAGGGGTTCATGGCTGGCTCAGTCAGTGGAACATAGGACTCTTGATCTTGGGATTGTAGATTTGATGGGTGTAGGGATTACTTAAAAAAATTAAATCTTAAAAATAAAAGTTTTCTGTCTCATTAGGTTGCTTTCTTTCTTCTTGGTTCTTTAGCTAGAATGAAAAGATTTGGGTGGGGGGAAAGTTGTTTTGTTTTGTATTGTTTTTTGTCTGTGCCTGTCTGCATTTCTGGGTTGCCAACTTCTTCAACGTTAAGTGGCATAAATAGTGCAAGGAAAAAAAACTTGAGGAACTTCATCACATCATTCTTTGGGTCCCAAGGTCCCTAGCTCATCTGCTTTTCTCTTTATCTTTCAGCATGATCTAGCCCTAACTTACCTTCCCACCTTGTATCTTGTCTTTCCCTACTTGCATGCTTAAATCTCTGGGATTGCACTATGTTCTCACTCATATCTAGGTCTTTACCTACGTTCATCTTCCCCTCATTATCAGGGAAACGTAGCTCTACCCCTTTCTTATGTTCAAGCAGTGTAGAACTACTTGCCATTTTCTAACTATGTTTTATGCTTTCACATCTCTGAGGCCTTTGGGAGGGTATTTTTTAATTGAGATAAAATTGACATACAACATATTAGTTTTAAGTGTACAACATGATTTGATATATGTATGCTAAGACTTTGTTTATGCTGTTTATTCTTCATTTAATACCACTCACCTTTCTGCATCCTTGAATTTTTCTTCATCTTTGAAGGACTTACTAAAAGATTACCTCTTCCATTGAATCTTTCTAGATCTTCAGGCATGATGAGTTGCTTCCTTTTCTTTGTTTCCATGGCACTTTGTACTTAGTGCTGGTATACTGTATACTTTAGTTTGTTACCATTGTTTGAGACTTTTACTCCATGGAATTTTGAATTCTTTGAGTTTAGGGCCATATCTTATTTTTCTTTGGTATATACATTTGGTAGTGTTGGCATATGATAATTGTTTAATAACTGTTCAATAACTGGAAACTTACCGTGAATTAATTAATTAAATTAATTCCCTTGATATAGAATTGAGGTGGTTTAAGACTATCTCTAGAATGGCACTTCCCATAGAAATATAATATAAGCCACAAATGTGAGTCACATATGAACTTTAAAAAATTTTTTTTAATGTTTATTCATTTTTGAGAACAGAGAGAGACAGAGTGTGAGCAGGGAAGGGGCAGAGAAAGAGGGAGACACAGAATCTGAAGCAGGCTCCAGGCTCTGAGCTATCAGCACAGAGCCCAATGTGGGGTTCGAACTCACAAACTGTGAGATCATGACCTGAGCTGAAGTCAGATGCTTAACCGACTGAGCCACTCAGGTGCCCCATGAAATTTTAAATTTACGAGTGACCACACTTAAAAAGTAGAAACACATGAACCTAATTCATAATTTTATTCAACCTAATATATCCACAATAACATTTTAGCATATGGTTAATAAGAAAATTATTAATGAGATATTTTACATTTTTTTGTGCTATATCTTCAAAATCTGGTGTGTATTTTACACTTACAGCATCCCTCAGTTTGGACTGTCTACATGTCAAGTGCTCAGTAGCTGCGTCTGCTAAGTAGCTACTGTATTGGACAGCACAGTAATTCCACAATAATGGAATTCTTTTTTTTTTTAAATAATGTTCTTTCTTCTTTCTTTCTTTCTCTCTCTTTCTTTCTTTCTTTCTTTTAAATGTTTATTTTTGAGAGAGAGAGAGAGAGAGAGCATGTACGCCAGAACACGGGTTGGGGGGGAGGGGCAGAGAGAGAGGGAGACACAGAATCTGAAGCAGCCCTCAGGCTCCAAGCTGTCAGCACAGAGCCTGATGCGGGGCTCAAACTCACAAACTGTGAGATCATGACCTGAGCTGAAGTCAGACACTTAACCAACTGAGCCACCCAGGTGCCCCTGTTTATTTATTTTGAGAAAGAGAGAAGGGCAGAGAGAGAAAAGGAGAGAGAGAATCCCAGGCAGGTTCCATGCTGTAAGCGCAGAGCCCAATATAGGGCTCTATCTCACGGACTTGTGAGATCTGACCTGAGCCGAGATCAAGGTTGATGCTTAACGTACTGAGCCACCCAGGTGCCCCTGGAATTCTTAATATATAGTCAGTTTTGTCCACTGTGATAGGTAAGGTTTTTCTTGGTTTTTAACTCTTTAACCATAAATAAGTCTGCAAAATCCACTAGAAAGCAGTCCTCCCTTAAAAAAAATACTTTAGTTCTAATTTAAGAGTGACAGGCTAGCCACCTAAGTTCTATCTTTAGTATGAGTTTGCTGAAGTACCACTTAGAGTTTTTCCCTTGACTCCAGGCTATTTATTTACCTGGTCCCAACTATTCACTTATCCCAGACTATTCTTAGGCCACCTTATATTGGCATGGCCATTATTTCTTTCACAGTGAATGTTGTTTAATTGATTCCTGATATTGTTGAGATGTATGTCATTCCAAAGCATCATATACTTCTGGCACCATTAAGATCAGGTGGATCTCTAAGAGAGTTTAAGAAGTTGCCATATCCACTTTGAATTCATCTGACGGAAAGGGATTATAACCTCTAGATCCTTTTAATAACATTTGGATCTAGCCAGTGGTTCAATGAATTAAAGACATGCATGTGGTAAATATATGTGTGTGTATATATGTTTGTGTGTATAATAATGTGTTATAGTGAAATTGAAGAATAAACTCATAATGTAGTGGTTAACAAATTAATTCCCCAGATTCAATAGCTTAACACAAAGTTTATTTATACCTCACTTATGGTACATAAATGCCGCAAGTACATGGAGGGTTCTGCTCCACGGTTACCCTTGGATCTAGGCTGATGGAGACTCCACTCTCAGAAAACTATACTGTCTAGAACTTGGAAGACTCCTCATTTGAAATGGCAGGAAAAGATAACATGGGAAATCATGCATTGACTGGCAGGTCTTTCAACCTATAGCCCATTGGCCAGAACTAGGCACATGGCCCCATTTAACTCCAAAGGTGGGCTGGAAATGTAGTTGTCTCTGTGTCCAGGAAGGCAAGTAGAACCAGATATTAGTGAATATCTGTAATATCTATCACAGCCCTGATTCTGCCACTTGCTAGCTCTCTGATCTTGGAAAGCCACTTTTCTGAGCCCCAGTTTACTCATCTATAAGTTGTTGATAATAATATTCTTACCCCGTGGAATTGTTACATATGTTAAATGAAATACTGTTACATGGATGTGCTTTGGAAATGTAAAGAATGCTGGAAATTTTAGCTATTCTTTAATCACTTTTTGAAATTAAAGTGCTGCTTGTTTTTTTCCAGGTCTACTGAATGATGGAACTGTAGGCATTTTCAGAGGCAACCAGATGCGCTTAAAGCGAGCTTGCATTCGCAAAGCCAAGATCTCTGCCGTTGCTTTCCGGAAAGCCTTCTGCCACCACAAGTTAGTGGAACTTGATGCCACAGGTGTGAATGCTGACATCACAATTACAGACATCATCAGTGGGCTTGGCAGTAACAAATGGATCCAGCAAAATCTCCAGTGCCTAGTGCTGAACTCATTAACTCTCTCCCTCGAAGATCCTTACGAGCGGTGCTTCAGCCGGCTTTCTGGCCTTCGAGCATTAAGCATCACTAACGTTCTCTTTTACAATGAAGACCTGGCTGAAGTTGCCTCTTTGCCAAGATTAGAGAGCCTGGATATTTCTAACACCTCGATCACAGACATCACAGCTTTGCTGGCCTGCAAAGACAGACTCAAGTCTCTAACCATGCACCACTTGAAATGTTTAAAAATGACGACTACCCAGATACTGGATGTTGTTCGGGAACTAAAACATCTGAATCATCTTGATATTTCAGATGATAAACAGTTTACATCAGACATAGCTCTTCGCTTACTAGAACAAAAGGACATCCTACCCAACCTCGTCTCACTAGATGTTTCTGGGAGAAAGCATGTAACAGATAAAGCTGTTGAAGCCTTTATACAACAACGGCCCAGCATGCAGTTTGTAGGTTTGCTGGCCACTGATGCAGGTTACTCTGAATTCCTCACCGGCGAAGGACATTTGAAGGTTAGACTTTAAAAATGTATTATTTTGTCAGGCTGACCAATATCTTAGTTTGCATAAGATTCCATTAAAATGAATGTCTAACAATATATAGAACATGTTCATGAAAGAGGGTACTGTACAGTGGAAAAGCCTTGCTTTAGAGTGAGTGAGTCCCAATAAAAATCCTAGCTTACTTGCTTCGTGACTCAGAGCAAGCTATGATGTAACTTTTTGGGTTTCTATTTCTGTATTTGTAAAACAGATACTCTTACAGACTTCTTCTGAAAATTAATAATCATATATGTAAAGTGCAAGTCCTAGCAGGCCCTGGATAAATGATAATTCTCAATGTGGTAATGTTTAGATATTTTGAACCACTGAAACATACCATTTCTAATAGATTATTTTATTTTTTTATTTTTATTTTTGAGAGAGAGAGAGACAGTGTGAGCAGGGAAGGGTCAGAGAGAGAAGGAGACACAGAATCCGAAGACAGGCCCCAGGCTCTGAGCTAGCTGTGAGCACAGAGCCCGACATGGGGCTCAAACCCACGAACTGTGAGATCATGACCTGAGCCGAAGTCAGACGCTCAACCGACTGAGCCACCCAGGTGCCCCACTAATAGATTACTTTAAAATAAAGTTCTTGTTGAATTGATATCCATTGAGAAGTCAAGTTTTCCAAGGAGATTTTTACTGTAGAAATGGTGAAATTTTGCTTTTCTTAAGAGGTTTTTTAAGCCTAATGGTTTAAATTCATCTGCTTGGTATAGCTTGGGATTCAAAGATGAAAAAGATATAGGATCTGTCTCCAAGGAGCTAAATCTGACAGGAGTGTGATGGTACGATTGTAAACAACTGTAACGCCAGGGATCAGTGTATGAGTTGGAGAAATTTCTGCAATTGCTGTAAGAGTAGGAGAAATTTCTTCTAGCTGGAGAATTTGGGGCTTGATGGAAAAAAATAGTATCTCAGTCAGACTATGAAGGATAGAATTATGGCAAGTTTAAGAAAAACTCATATTTTTCTAATATACACTGTATCCTCTAAATGCTTTACATTGATAGGTATTAACTCCCCCCCACTTTTAAAGATAAGAAACATAGACTCATAGAAATTATATGATTTATAGTTAGTTAGAACCAACATCTGGATTTACATTTAATTCCAGAGCCCATTTTTCTCCCTACTACCAACACTATTTAAGCAGAAACATCTTTTGATCCTACCTGGAGCAGAGTCAGGGATGGCCCAGAAGTGGATATTGTGACCCAAATGGCAATGACCATCATTGACTCAAAAGAGGAAAAGGAAAAGTTAGTTGTAAACATCTTATAAACATCTCAGTTCTTAAATTATTTGTAAATTTATTTTTTTTTCTTTTTTTTTCTTTTCTTTTCTTTTATTATTATTATTTTTTAAACTTTATAGTTTATTGTCAGGTTGGTTTCCATATAACACCCAGTGCTCTTCCCCACAAGTGACCTCCACCAAGACCATCACCCCCCTTTACCTCTTCCCCTTCCCCCTTCCCCCCTCAGTTTGTTTTCAGGATTCAAGAGTCTCTCGTGTTTTGTCTCCCTCCCTCTCCCTAACTCTTTTTCCTCCTTCCTCTCCACATGGTCCTCTGTTGGGTTTCTCCTGTTAGACCTATGAGTGCGAACATATGGTATCTGTCCTTCTCCGCCTGACTTATTTCGCTGAGCATGACACCCTTGAGGTCCATCCACTTTGCTACAAATGGCCAGATTTCATTCTTTCTCATTGCCATGTAGTATTCCATTGTATAGATGAACCACATCTTCCTAATCCATTCATCCGTTGATGGACATTTAGGCTCTTTCTATGATTTGGCTGTTGTTGAAAGTGCCGCTACGAACATTGGGGTACAAGTGCCCCTATGCATCAGCACTTCTGTAT
>JAQQST010001759.1:0-11786 GCA_028646485.1 Cryptoprocta ferox | reverse complement strand
AAAAATGGAACTACCCTACAACCCAGCAATTGCACTACTAGATATTCATCCAAGGGATATAGGTGTGCTGTTTCATAGGGGCATAAGCACCCAATGTTTATAGCAGCATATCAACAATAGCCAAAGTATGGAAAGAACCCAAATGTCCATCGACAGATGAGTGGAAAAAGAAGAGGTGGTATATATATATATATATATATATATATATATATATATATACACATACACACACACACACACACATACACACACACACCCACACACACACACACACACACACACACACACACACAATGGAGTATTACTCAGCAATCAAAAAGAATGAAACCTTGCCATTTGCAACAACGTGGATGGAACTGGAGGGTATTGTGCTAAGCGAAATTGGTCAGAAAAAGACAAATATATGGCTTCACTCATATGTGGAATTTAAGATACAAAACAGATGAATATAAGGTAAGGGAAGCAAAAATATGAAAACAGGGAGGAAGACAAAACATAAGAGACTCTTAAATGTAGAGAACAAACTAAGTTGCTGGAGGGTTTATGGGTGGGGGGGATGGGCTAAATGGGTAAGGGGAATTAAGGAAAACACTTGTTGGGATGAGTACTGGGTGTTATACATAGGGGATGAACCACTGGAATCTACTCCTGAAATCATAATTGCACTATATGCTAACTAACTTGGATGTAAATTTTAAAAAAATAAATAAAAAATAAATACATCAAATCTTAATACCACATTTTTATTTTAAAAGCATCAGCTTGGCTGGCTCAGCTGGAAGAGCATGAGACTCTTGATCTCAGTGTTGTGGGTTTGAGTCCCACATGGGATGTAGAGATTACTTAAATAAATGAAACTTAAAAAAAAATAAAATAAAAAATAAAGTAATTTACATCACTATTCCAAAGAGTGACTGAGTTAAGAATGGATTCTTGCTTCTGAACGTTTAGAATTTGTTTTCTATTGACAGTCTCACCTCTTTA
The DNA here is from genome assembly GCA_028646485.1 of Cryptoprocta ferox. Taxonomy (NCBI): domain Eukaryota; kingdom Metazoa; phylum Chordata; class Mammalia; order Carnivora; family Eupleridae; genus Cryptoprocta; species Cryptoprocta ferox. Next base: position 10,802 of record JAQQST010001759.1, on the reverse strand, counting down.
ACTTCAATTTCAATACATTTGTTATTATTTGGCTGATGATATACAACAGCTACTTATTTTACCTTGTACTCATTATAGAGATCTTTCACTATTTTATAAATTCAACTTAAAATATGAAAGATAGAATTTTAAATAGTTTTCATCCTCAAAATAGTTGATCAACAGTAAGAAATGATAGCATTGTGTGTTGTGTTAAAATAAGTTATAAGTATTATATTATTTGTATCTCAAAAGGAACCTCTACAGTAGATACAGTTTGACAATATACTGTTACATAAGATTTAACATGGTAAGAATGCAGCTAGGAAAAACTAATTTCCTTGATATGGTCATGCTCCTAATAAGTAACAAAGTTGCTATTCATATTCACATTTGTTTTACTTTGCATCTTCTTTGGTGCTATGTCCTTTCATAGTTTCTTGGAATTATACTGTTTAACATACTTTGGATAATCTGAACTACCACTGTAATATTTATGGATTCTTTTCTGGATTATAATGCTTTATACGCTACCCCCCCTTTTTTGTTTGCTTTAGATGTTTTAGAAAAATTTAAATAGCAGATGTAACAAAACTGCATAGCTTCATAAAATTACTATGTGACCAAAATCTTGCTCTCTCTCAGTTTTACATCTGGGATTCCCAATCAGTTTATAACTCTAAAATAATACATGTGCTTTTCTAATTCTATAATGTCTTTTCCTTTTAAAGAATGGCATTATAAAATTTAATTTAAAATAAGTGATGATTAAATTTTTTAGTATTTGAGAAATTTTAGAATATATATACTGATATTAACGTTTCTGATACTGACAGAAACTTTTACTTCTCTTAAGTTTCCATATATTCCCTCTCCCACATTCTCCAGTCTTTTTTTTTTTTTAGTTTTAGAATCATACGACCAAAGTTTCGTCCAATAAACATTGATAATAAATGTGTTATTCCTACACAAAAGCATCTAAGACCTAGTGTGTCACCCTCTAGCTTTCTTTTCCCCTGCTTTGAGCAACTATGAAACTCTCTATTGACACAAGAGACTTATGGATACACCCTGAAAATGAGCAAGAAATAGAACTTAATAGTGTTATGCCATGGAGATTTCAGGGTAAATATTTTACTACTGCATAACTTGTTGACTAATACAGAAGTAATCTTTTGGTTTTGTTTTTTTGTTTGTTTTTATAAATTATATTATTGTATTCATAGGAGAGGAAAAACTGTTTTCTGCTACCCATCTTAGGCTTATTAGTCAGATCCCTATGGATCAGATAGAAGAAGACAGATCAACAAGAGAAAAACAAACAGAAGTTTATTAACATGTGTATCCTGCATAGACATGGGACACCTAGTGATAAGTAACTGAAAGGGGTGGTTAGAATTACAAAAGAATAATACTTCTTTTTTTAAGTTTATTATTTATTGTGAGAGAGAGAGAGAGAGAGAGAGAGAGAGAGAGAGAGAGAGAGAGTGCTCATGTGCAAATGAGAGCAGGGGTAGAGAGAGCCAAGAGAGAATCCCAAGCAGGCTTCGCGGGGCTCAATCCCACAAACCATGGGACCCTGACCTGAGCTGAAATCAAGAGTCCAATGCTTAACTGCTCAACTGACTGAGCCATCCAAGTACCCCAAGAATAATAAATCTTTAGAGAAGTGACGAGACAAAAATAAGGACTTTGAGTTTCTAGGAGAGCAAATTGTGCAAAGGCAAATATAGGTGGACCTGATGGAAGATAGGAGCTAGTTAGAAAAGTATTACATAGTTTCCTGTAGTGCTATATATAGAGTTTTCTCTGGTGATTTAAGAATTATCTTGCCCTTTCTGGTAGAGAAGGCAGTGGGGAGAGCAGAAAGTTTTTCTGTGTCTGCTTTTTTTTTTCTTCAGTTCAAAATAATGTTTATACCAAAGTGGCAGTTTTGGACAGCATGTTCTGCTACGCTACATATTCCTTTTATGTGTGTCTTATTTTATACTAGAAATTATTTGATATTATATTGCTTCCAGCCATCAGATTCTATACTCGTTTTATTTTTTTCCTGTCAGCCTGAATGACTTCAAATTTTATATATTGAGTAACTACAATTAGACACCATACAGTAAATTTAGAAGCATTATGATAAGATATGTTGGGGATGGTAGAATGCTTAACTTTTTCCACTAAGGTCAGTAATTGCTTCTCAGAGTGGATAACATTTGGACCTGGTCTTAGATACGGACGGAAATTTTACAACATGGGTTAGTTCATACCATTCAAGAAATAAGAAAATAAGAGAACTTCAAAATATAAGGAACTCAGAAAATATCTGAAAGCCCTATACATTTTTTACTGTTAAAATTGAGGGAACAAGACAGACATTTCTCTTGGTAATTAGTGTATACCACTAATTAACTTTATCTTGGAATCACAATGATTTTAGATACTGAAAAGTCTGGCTCCTAGTTAAAAACTTAGATGTCATTTTGTAGGCCTGATCATGGGTGCGCAGCCAGGGCAGTGTAATCTTTGGAACTCAAGGACTCAGGCCGTCCTGGCTGGCCATGCTCTTACACATATCCACATTCCTAGCCAGACATCCTCAGTCCAAGGTCTCTTTTTGAGGCCATGGATGGAGGTCTTCTTCAGGTACCTCCACTGAGACCCACTTAGAAGAAAAAGAGGAGGAAATCTTGAAAGCACTTCTCCCTGCTCTAACTCAATAGTACATTCAATTCTTAGTATTCCTCCCTCCCTCTCATTTCAGGATCCATAAATCTTCCAGAGACTTTTCTTCAGGGCTCCCTCAACAGTGAAACCCTCCACACCCATGCTAATCCATCTTACCTTCAACCAGGGTGCTGCTGTTCCATGAAAGAAAATGGAAGAGAGGGAGCCAGCACTTTCTCTGGTTTTAGACTCTTGCTTATACTGTGACAGTAACCGATTAAAGATTTAACTGTTTATTTTTGGCTTATTGCTTTAATCAGTTACTCTAATATCTAAAAGTATAGTTCTCTGTCTTCTAGTTTAGCTGGGCTCCTGACAGCCTGTAAGCTATAGATGAAAATATAAGCCCAGGTAGCAGATAATATACTAGAAGTGATACATTTTACATTCAGAATTTACATTATACCAATAACATTGTACCTCTTTCTTAAAAATGACTTGGCTTTCAATTTGGAAGGCATACCTTGTCATTCTACAAAGACTGGAAATTAAAAAAAAACTCATTATGTGGTAGCACATGTAATTTATCTTTCATTTTCTAGCAAGCATATCTCTTTCCTAGAAATCTAAGGTGAGTTACTTCTTGCTTACCTATTCTTATCAGAATTATCTCCTCAATATAGTGGATGAGGATGTCATCCTTTGGGACATTGAGATTACCAGTGTCCCTGTTGGCAAAATTATATCAGAGTGCGGAGAGGTTATATAGCTATTAAGTAAATCAGGGAAGGATATTCTTAAGCTTGCCAGTTGAACACACATTGTTCTTGGTGTTCTTTAACAATTACTATAGACCAAAGATAATTTTCCAAATTGACAGTTACATGTAAATTGTGTCTATGTTGATTTTTTCCAGTAAATAGACTTCTCTGTAAGAGCAGCTATACAGTTGGTTCATCATATGGTTAAATTTGTGATAATCCACTGGTGTTCTCCAGGATCTATGGATATTCTGTGTAAGCTAAACACACAAGCTGAATGAAGTTGCATTAGGAATCTTCTATCTTTCCTCTTCCCGCAGTTGTTACTTTCATTGGTTTATTACCTGTATAGGAAGTGTACTTCTAGGGGCTTCTTCAGAGCCATTTAAGTCATTATAATTCTCATTCTTGCGAACAATGTAGGGACTGAAAACATATGCCAAATAGAAAACACAGCAAAGCAAAACAAAACACAACAAAACAAAAAAAGAAAGAAAGAAAACTGTGTATTACCACAGGATGGGGTCAAGTATACATCAGGCACCCTGTGAGAGGATATTCTTTCAAAACTCTCTTTTCCATTGACAGAGATTCACTCTGACAAATTGATTAGACTTGCATTCTCTGGCCAAGAAATAGCATTAGTTAATAACAATATCATAAATCCATTTATCTGATAGAAACCTAAGAATTTCTGGTCAGTTTCAGAATATATGTATTCCCTATTTTTTCTCAAGTTAAGGATCTTATTCTTATTTTTTAGATTTTTTAGATGTTTATTTATTATTTTTGAGAGAGAGAGAGAGTGAGAGAGAGAGAGAGAGAGAGAGAGAGAGAGGGAGAAGAGCAGAGAAAGAGGGGAACAGAGGATCTGAAGCAGGTTCTATGCTGACAGCAGAGAGCTCCTATGGCGGGGTTCAAACTCACCAACAGTGAGATCGTGACCTGAAGCAAAGTCAGATGCTTAACCAACTCAGCCACCCAGGTGCCACCAAAATCTTATTCTTTAACAAGGAAAAATTACATTGACACAAGAGAGAACAAATCTCTTCCCGCCATGAAGCAATAATGATTTTTTAAAATTTATTAATCACATTTAGTTAAATTCAGTTAAATTGGTTAGTTTTTTTAATTTTTTAATGTTTATTTTTAAGACCGAGAGAGACAGAGTGTGAGCAAGGGAGGGGCACCGAGAGAGAGGGAGACACAGAATCTGAAGCAGGCTCCTGGCTCTGAGGCTGTCAGTACAGAACCCGATGCGGGGCTCAAACCCACAAACCAAGAGATCATGACCTGAGCCGAAGTCGGACACTTAACCGACTGAGTCACTCAGGCACCCCTAAATTGGTCAGTTTTTTTTTAATTTTTTAAATGTGTATTTATTTTTGAGAGAGAGAGAGACAAAGTGTCAGCAGGGGAGAGGCAGAGAGAGAGAGAGAGAGACAGAGACCAGAATCTGAAGCAGGCTCCAGGCGCTGAGCTGTCAGCACAGAGCCCTACACGGATGAGGCTTGAACCCACCAACCATGAGATCATGACCTGAGCCGAAGTCGGATGCTTAACCACTGAGCATGCACATGCCCCTAAATTGGACAGGTTTTAACACAAGAGACAACTTGAATGTGTCTTAAGTATAAAGAATTTTTTACTTGCCTACTTTTTAGCCCAACTAATTGTTTCATCTAATCAGTAAAGTTTTTTGTTATCATTGATTGAAGGTATATTTAAGTGAATTATATGCAGTACATCTAAGTGAATTTTAACTTAGCTTTTTGGAAGTAAATAGAAAGTTTCATTTGTTTTTCTGAGACACTTTCTAGAAGTTGACAGACTACAGATTTCTTATGAAGGTGAATTAAAATGTTATATATCATCAATTAACATATATTTATAAATTCATCACATATATATTTATAAATTCATCATAAAGGCTACCCTCTTGTGATATGAAGATAATAGGAAGGAAATGGGTATGTCTATGAAGAGAGATACCCAAGGTAAGGTTAGACTAATGCTGAACTGTGCATACAACTCTACAATATTTTATAAAACTCATTTATAAAATGCTAATCAGGATTAATTTCTAATTTTTATGGCATTAAATACTCCCTTTTTTAGAATAAGAGAGAAAGGATATTATATTCTTTCACAGAAAAGCAATCAGATCCCCGGAAAATTAAAAATGTATTACTCAAAAAGATGTGATGTGCTTTAGCTTACTGTATATAGTTATATTTTACTTTATTAAAGTAAATTGTTAATAATATTTATATTCTAGATTATATTCAATTAAACTGTTATTCTTATATTATTTGTTAAATTTTTTTGCTGGACATTAATAACATCTTCTTAAATATTATGCTACTTTTTTGCTATATAAATTTATAAGATTTATATAGTCATATTTTGAATATAATAACAAAGACCTTCCCTTTAATGCCATTTTGCATTTTTTAATACTTCATCATGAGTTCACAATCAGATGCTTCTCTGCATATTGCTATAAACAATCTTTCCTTGAATAATATTTATACCATACCTAATATATATTGGTATAAATATGAGCACTTGCTCTATCACACTAAATAGTATTTCTGGTTTTCTTAAATGATCAATTTTGGACTAGACTATTCTCCAAAACCATCATGACTTGGCCCCATAATTCTTTTGAGTAATCATAGTCTTCCAGGAATGAACTCCCTGAATAAAAGTTCAGTGCACCTTTGATGACATGCACTTATTCTTTTGGAAAAGCTATTAATACTGTCAAGTCACTTGGGCAGCATTTGCTCTATATAGCCACACAGTGGTTGCACATCTTAAAGCAAGAATTATCATATAACACTCGGTTGGGGTGAGGTCATAAACAACTAAAGGGTGAGCCTTTTATAAATTTATGTTTTAGATATAAACGTCTTTTCTGTCTTTGCCCTCTTAGGTCACAAGTTGTCCCTTGAGACTAAAATATGACCTCTTATTGACCTTATTCCCTGAAACTTAGTCAGGACTTCTTAATTTCTCTATGATAACAGGCCAGTGCTGCACCCTTGAATCTTCAATTAATTTGCTTGAGAGTGTTTTTCTATGCAAACTTTGCATTCTACTGATGAAATAGGTTTGCTTTTAGAGTAAATTTGCCTCCCTTATTTTGAATATTATGAGTCAGTTAAGTTACAAACAGGAATGGAATTAAGTAGAGCTATGATAAATTGAAAATTCTATACATAAATATTTAATTTTTAAATATTGAGGAACACCTTCAAAGTGTTTATTGACTATTTTACATAGAGTTGAATTTTATAAACTGAACAAAGTATGGACTAGGTATATAAGGGGATGTTTTAAGATGTGGATATTAAACCATGACAGAAAAACTTTGAAATACAAATATATACATATATATGTGTGTGTATATATATATATGTGTGCATATATATATATATGTGTGTGTGTGCATATATATATATATATATATGTGTGTGTGAAGAATGAAACATTCTTCATCTTATTTAGGCTATATATATGTGTGTGTATATATATATTTATATATAAATAGCCTAAATAAGATGAAGAATGTTTCCCTTAGCCTCTCTAGTTTACATAGAAGCAAATTCCTAATGGAAATAAATTTGGTTTAGAATGAAAACAGTGTTTAACATTAATATTTTTCATGGATATTTAACCTTTTAAAACAGTTTGAAAACAAATGATCATGCATCATACAATAGAATTATAAAGACCTATTTTGTTTGTTTGTTTTACTTCATGTTACTATTGTTGGAGACAGTGTAAATATATTTGCATATTTTCTGAATCATCAGAGTTGCACCCATTACTGTGCTGGTAAGTGTTTAATAACCTGGCTTCTAGTATAAAATGTTTTGAATTTTGCCATTTTTCATTTTGTGTATGTAAGTTTCCTCCCATGACCAATTTCATGCTACTGATGTGCTGTTGCTGCAAAGTTGTGGCAAGGTACCACAAGTCAGCTTTCAAGAGTTGAGAAGCATTGGCTCCAGCCCAACATTGGACTCAGTCATAGATGAAAATGCATTACACTGTTATTATTGTGATGGTTAAAGTGGCAATAAAGGGATCTGTTTCTTTTGTTTCCTAATTGTTTACACTTTCTAACCGCCTACCCCCCACATGTCAACATTTATTTGGGGCATCTCTGTACATATGTCCATTACTTGTAACATACCTTTATTGCATTTATATATAACAAATCTGTCCTATTGGGAAGTGATGCTACCTGCAACACCAAAAATCTATGTAATGAAAAAAGGCTTTCTGGTAACATTAACAAATTTAAATAATTAGTCCACAGTTTTGTACCTATTCACCCTTGTTACCAATACTTTTATGTTTCCAAACACTGATATTCTCTTTTTTTTTGATCAGTCATAGACAAGTAATCCCATTAAATTTTCTTCATTTCTATAAATGTATTATGAGCCGTATTCCTTACTGTTCTTTACTCTTTACTCACTGTTATGCTTATTGCCATGGACTATGGAAAGGAATGCTTGAGCTAGCCATCTCTGAGTTGTTATAAGACTTACATGTGTTAATATAGTATTTAGGAAATGCCTAGATATAATTAGTACTATATATATATATATATACTATTATAATATTTAGATTCTAAACTTTTTGCTTAGCAATGGAGCTAAAAAGATAATAATGATAATGATAACAATACAGATATATTGAACATTTAATATGTGCAGGTAATGGTTCTAACCACTTTGCAAGTATTATTTCTTCTCCTCAAACCTATTTGATATGGGCTTTATTATTTCTTTTGTGTACAGGTGAGAAAGCTGAGATGCACAGATCACTAAGTAAGTTTCTGAGACTGTGAAAGTGGTAAATACCAAGTAAGAATTTGAAAACATGAGGTCTACCTGAAAACTTTGCCTAACCACTCCACTGCATATCTTCACAGAATATTCAGAAGAGGTCAAATGATTCAGAGAACTGGGGTTAATGGAATGAATTTATTATATATAAAACCTATTGCTGACCAGTTTCAAGTAGAGGGACTAAGGCATATTCCCTTCATTAAATTGTAAGAAACACATTAGAGAAGGACGGGTCAATATCATTGAGAATCTTTCCTGGGGTGGCTCTGAAGAATTTATTTTCTCCATATTGCTAAGTACCTAGTAGAATTATGTTCCAGTTACTCACAGTTGTAAGTTGAACTTATGCTTTTTTTCTGTACGTTCATTCTTTTTCCTCTTTGTTTTTCTATCTGGTTATTTTCTGTGGATACACTTACAGTATAATAAAATTTTTGTCTGATTTGATCATTCTGTTAGATGCATCTTAAGTTATTATATTTTTCAATTCTAGAATACTATTTGATTCATTTTTATCAATTTCTAATCACTGGTGATATTCTCTAATTTTCCACTATTTTGAATAATTTAATCAGTTATTTTTAAGTCTGATCTTCATAACTTCAGTATCTTGTGCAAGTTTGAATCTTTCATACCTTGGTCTTCTCTATGGCATGCTGGGTACGTCTTGAAATTCTTGAATGAATGCAAAATATTGTGTATGAAAAATTATACATATATAAAACTTTGGTTGAAGGATTCTCCCAATTCTGTCTTCTACCAAGCAGCAGAGGAGCGGGTCACCTTATTCTAAAGACTTCTTACTGCATTGGAGAAACTTTGTAAACATTATAAAGTTTGGCCTATCTCTGGTTCATTTGCACTTCTTAAATATTGCCCTATAGGGTCCCAAATGAGTTTTGGTTTTTGTGTTTTATTTTTGTACTTATTTATTTACTTTTTTGTTTATGTTTAGGATCATCGTCCTTTCAGAGTTCTGAACTCCAATTTTTGTTTCCTTAGCAACATAAGACTGCTGAAAATTCTGCTTTACCTTTTTTCCTTTCACTTTGTCCTTGGCTTTCTACTTCATGTCCTTCAAAGCTTAACATTCAGGATATGTCTGCATGAGCAATCCAAGTACCTGGCTCACTTCTCTGCTTTCTTTTAGCCAAGATTTTGGATCTTTATGTCCAAGGACCCTAGAAAGTATGGGGTGTCATGTTTAATTTCCATGTGACTGTGGTTACTCATGTGATCTATTCCGCATATTAGCAGCTGTCTTCCACGGCTCATAGGACAAGAGTTGACAGATTCTGCAAGAGGAAAATCAGCATGCAAAATACTGGGCTCAGTTCAATGACTCATTCTACTGTTGGATCTTGTTTTAAAATACTGTGCAGATACATTTCTAAGATTCACTAAAACGTTCCCTGAAAAACTCCTCTAAAAGAAAGGAGTCATGAAACATAAGTCTTATTGACCTAACAATAAACCCAGCTGTGATTAAAATAAAGATTTTAATAAATATTCCAGTGCTCCCTAAATATTAGTAGTTTCCATAAAATGTTATGGGGAAATGGGTAATGATCCAAATTCAGAGTTTGCTAGGAGAGATCAATGAAGGTTTTCTATTAAAGGTCATATTTAATTGAGATATTAAAATTCATTAATAAAGAGCTAAAGAAGTTTGAAGAGTCTAAAGGAGAGTAGGAGCCTGTTGTAGCCTAAAGAGATACAAAGCAGTATGCTCAGTTGCTCAGTACAACTGGAGAATAGAGTATGACTGGAAAATGGGTGGGGATGATACCAATAAAGATGGGCAGTCAGCCATAAGGCAGATCATAAAGAGCTTTGTATATCATGGTAAAGATCTATTCTGCTAGATGTTAATATTAATATAATAATAATAATTGTAGTCTATAAAGGCAATTAAAAGTTTTAAGCACAGGTAAAACAGTGAATTCATTTTTTTTAAAGGTGAGATTAAATGCTAGAGGATGTGGATATCATTGTTGATCCTTTTATTTTTAGCAATTTCAGATAAAGCAAGCTGTTTAATATCTTTGAGATTTTGGTCCTAATCTATGATAGTATCATTTTTCCTTCCCTCTGTGTCTCATTAATATATTGAATAATGATTTAATATGGAATAAAATAAAGTAAAATATTTCTAAGTAACTTTATGAATTCAAGGCATTAGAGAAATATTTTAGACTGACAGCATGATATTTGATTCCTTTTTTTTATTAGGGGCTAGACTCTCACTAAAAGACAATGACTTTATGGTCAGTGTTACTGCATTATATTAACTGCAGAGAAACTCAATTCATAATCATATATACTTGAGAATAATGTGTGTATAGCAGTTAGAAATCATAGTATATTTACATATTTAGCAAAGATAAAGTCTGAATTCATTTAAAATGCCCTGTCAGGGGCCAGATGGCTTTCCAGGGGAATTCTACCAGACATTTAAAGCAGAGTTAATACCCATTCTTCTCAAACTATTCCAAAAAATAGAAATAGAAGGAAAACTTCCAAACTCATTCTA
>JAQQST010001758.1:0-11787 GCA_028646485.1 Cryptoprocta ferox | reverse complement strand
ATGACCTTGTGTTAACGTGATTACCTCTGCGAAGGCCCTGTTTCCAGTAACGTTTCCTGGTGGAGATGCTGTCTTCACTCTATGCCTTCTTCATAGAAGCTGACTTTAACTCTACAAATTAGTAATACGATATCTATCACTGCAGCAAATTCTTTATTTTTAAAAGTTAACAGTGTATTCCTTATGAGATTAGGAATGATGTTTTAAAAAAAATGATGTTCTTGCAAAAAATTGGACACCTTGCATAGACTGAAGTCCCCCTTCACCATAGATCAGGTTTGAATATATCCTTTCTGTTCTTTTTCTTTGTAAGCTCATATATATCCCTATAGAAAATATGTAACATGTGACTACATACCTTATGCAAACCCTTTGAGACTCTACGTGTTTTGGAATTTGAAATTTTTTGGATTTTAGATAGATAAATATGGTGCGTATAAGCATAAGGTCGAGGGCAGGAATGGACATTCAGGTAATACCTCCTAATGAAACATGATATCATTTCTGCAGTGAAAGGCATGTCTGATAGATGAAATGGGACAAATAAAGCTTAGAAAAAGCTTCATATCGGTTCAGGGCAGGTTTTCCTCCAAATGAATTTGCCCAAGCTCTAACTTGGGGTTTTAGAGCTTTTGGATTTCAGAATTACAGATAGGAGAGATCATGGGTTTTGTACAGTTTTGTATGTGTGTTTTTGTCTTGTTTATATGTAGTATTTTACATGTTTTAGGTGCTTTCTTTTTCTTAAGCATCATTTTATTGTTTTAACAAAGTAATATATATATTACATATTATATAATTATATATATTATATGAATATATAACAGTATATGTATCATATGTAAATTATGTATAAATATATAATTTAATACATAAATTATAAGGATAAATATATATTATGTATAATTATACACACACAAAATAGCATATATACACACACATGCATATATGTACTATACACACACACACACATGCACACACACGCACAGTGTGAAAGTCAGTAGAATCGCAGTGTTCATGATGAAAAAGAACATTCTTTGACCTCCTAGTTCTTTATCCAGAGGCAATCACTTGTACTCTAGGCTATGTCTTCTGCTATTTGCTTCTCATTGTTTAAAGAACATGCTTCTTCTGTTCCTTCTAGATTTTTACTGTTAACATAGCCCTAGCTTTTTGTGCAAACTTAGGATTTAGCATCTTTAGCCCTCTCCCGGCCTCATCCACGCCTTCCTTCCCCTCATCTTCCAATAGTTAGGTCACAAGTTTTGGCTAAAAAGGTATTTGTATTTGCCTTATTATATGGGTATACTTTTATGTTTTTTATCATTGAGGTTTCTTGTGAATTATGATTGCATTTCTTGTAATGAATTACCTGTCTTTTGTTGTTGTTGTTGTTAGTTTAGTGTTCTGTGTACTTATCACTATTGTATCTCAAGGGATGGACTCCTAAAACCTCTCAGTATGATCTACATTCTTAGGCTCTGTTTTTTTTTGTATCCCTCTCCCATCCCCCTGTTGGGGAGGCATCACTCCTGGTCACAGTGTTCTCCTCCTCTCCTTTGGAATTCCTCCTTTAGCAATTTCTTTCTTTCTTTCTTTCTTTTTTAATTTAAAATTTTTTTTTCCCCTCGTGATGAAAACATGTATGATCTATTCTCTTTGCGACTTAAATTTACAGTGCCATATTATTAACTATAGTCACCATGTTGTACATTCCTTCCCCATGACATGTATTTTATAGCTGGAAGTTTATATATATATATTTTTTTTTTTAAGATTTTATTTTTAAGTAGTCTCTGTTCCCAATGTGGGGCTCAAACTTATAACCCTGAGATGAAGAGTCACATGCTCTACCAACTCAGCCAGCCAGGTGCCCCTGGAAGTTTATACTTTTTAACCCCCTTCACTTTCTTTCCCTTACCCTCACTCCATCTTTGTATCCATATCCATATGCGTGTTTGTTTTAAAAATTTTTTTTCCAGATTCCACATATAAGTGAGATCACATGGTGTTTGTCTTTCTCTGTCTTAGTAAAACTTAGTACAATGCCTACAAGGCCCGTCCATATTGTTGGAGACAGCAAGATTGCCTTCTTTTTTATGGCGAATAATATTCCACTGAATTTTGCACATTTTTTGCATCCATTCAAACATGGATGAACATGCTTCCACATCTTGGCTGTTGTCACTAAAGCTGCATTGCCCAGGGGGGGTGCATGTGTCTTTTTGAGTTACTGTTTTCGTTTTCTTCAGGTAAGTACCCAGAAATGGAATTGCTAGCTCATATAGAAGTTTAATTTTTCATTGGTCATTTTTCATTTTCATTTCATTTACTGTCTATCAGTGTCTCTTCTTTGGAAAAATGTCTGTATAGATCCTCTGCCCATTTTCTAATGGGATTGTACTTTTTTTGTGGGTGTGTGTTTTTTGTGTTTTCTTTTTTTGTGTTTGTTTTTTTGGCTGTTGAGTTATATGAATTCTTTTTAATTAAAAAAATTTTAAATTTATTTAAATTTTTAATTTTTAAAAAATGTTTTTTTTTTTAAATTTAATGTTTATTTATTTTTGAGAGCATATGCCTATACACTAGTGGGGGAAGGACAGAAAGAGAGAGAGAGACAGGATCTGAAGTGGCTCTGGGCTGACAGCAGAGAACCCAGTGCGGGGCTTGAACTCCTAAACCATGAGATCATGACCGGAGCCACCCAGGGGCCCCTTAAATGTGTATTTTTATTTATTTTGAGAGAATGTGTGCATGTGGGGGAGGGGCAGAGGTGGAAGGGGGAGAGAGAGGGAGAATCCCAAGCTGTTAAAAAACCCATGAACCATGAGATCGGGACCTGAGCCTAAATTGAGAGTCAGACAGACACTTAACTGTCTGAGCCACACTGGTGCCCTGAATTCTTTATATACTTTGGTTATTAACCCCTTACCTGATATATGATTTTAAATTATTTTCTCTCATTTGGTAGGTTGCATTTTCATTTTGTTAGTCTTTTCCTAATTCCTGTGCAGTTTTTTAGTTTGATGTCATACCACTTGTTTATTTTGCCTTTTGCTGCCTTTGCTTTTGTTGCCAAATCCAAAAAATCGTCAAGACTGATGTCAAGGAGCTTACCACCTGTGTTTTCTTCTAAGAGTGTTATGGTTTCAGGTGTCATGTTTTAGTCTTTGGTCTGTTTTGAGTTAATTTTTGTGTATGGTGTTAGATGGTGGTCCAGTTTCATTCTTTTGCATGTGGCTGTCCAGTTTTTCCAGCACCATTTGTTGAAGAGACTGTCTTTTCCTCATTGTATTATTTTTGGCTTCTTTGTCATAAAATTAATTGATCATCTATATGTGGGTTTATTCCTGGGAGAACAGAGAGATGTTCTGTTCCATTGATCTGTGTGTTTGTTTTTAGACCAATACCATACAATTCTGATTACAAAACAGTAATATAGCTTGAAGTAGGATAGCTCGCTATCAGGGCCTGGGAATTTTTTTTCAATTCCTTTTGCAGTTTCCTATTTAATCTTTTATTTGTTTTTTCTCTCCTTTGTTATTGTTGTTTATTCTCTCCTTAATTCTAGACATTCTCCACTAGCTTTTCTGAGAAAGGATAGAATGGATGCATAGCAGATAACTTTTTTGGGTTCTTGTAAGTCTGAAAATATTTTAATTTTATCCTAGAATTAATGATAGGATAGAAATAATTTCCTTTTAGAATTGAGGGCATTGCTTCATTGCCTTCCAGCTTCCAGTGTTGCTGCTGCAGTCCCTCACCGTCTGATTCCTGATCCTTTGTATGTGACCTTGTTCTCTCTGAAGCTTTTAAGATCTTCTTATTCTTGGCATGAATTTTCATGGTAATGTACCTTAGTGTGGGCTTTTTCTTCATTCTTTTAAACACACATCCTCACAAAGATAAGATATTGCAGCTGTTGCAACCAAGGAAAAAACTGGATGCTGTTAAGAAGCAACATTCAGGAAACAAAAGCTCCTGGAAATTAAAGCTATGACAGCAAATATGTAAACTTTTGTAGAGAAGGAGTTAGATGCCAAATTGGAGGAAATCTCGCTGGCAGGTTGAATGAAAGAACAGAGCAGAAATCAGACCAGAGGGAGGGAGTGAAGCAGAGAGAGAAGTGCCGGGGGTGGAACGGGGGTAGGGAGGAGAGAGAAGGCAAGGAGGGAAGAAGAGAGGAGAGGGAGAGGTGGAGGAGAGGGGGAACAGGAGGGCACAGCAAAAAAGGAAACTTTGAGCATCAGTTCAGGAGAGGTTGCACCTGTAAATAATGACAGGCATTTTAATAAAAGATAACAGATAAAATGGAGGGAAAGAAATTATAAAAGGAATACTCTAAGATGATCTAGAATTGAAGGACACTAGTTTTTGTCTTTCCTTTTAGAAGCTTGTGTCAAAGGGCTGGTGTCCTTGGCCGTGTGCATTTAGGATGAGCTATTAAAACCTCTGACTGGGACCTTTGGTAAGAGGGTGAGCCCTGTGCACTGGTCGGGATCACAGTGAGGTGACTGAGCAAGATTACTTGGATATTTTGTTGCAACCCCTGAATGTCTATATTTGCAGACTGTTCTTGGGCTATCAGTTTCCCCAGGGCAGAGGTCTTTAAACCCCTGCCTGAGCAGAAGCTTACTGTGACCCCAGCAGGATAGAGGCTAAGGAGTCTTCACTGTTCAGTATGTAGACCTTGACTCAAGTGCCTGTTTCCGGTAAGGAAGGGGACTTACTCCCCTTGGCTGAGTTTGGTATCAAAGTCGGAATTCTTTCTAGTTTATCCCCTCTAGATACTATACTTCTATCTTCTGTGGGCAGGAAGAGGATTTGGAGTGCGGGGAGGAAGCGGGATCTGTGAGTGTAGGTGCTCTCTCCAAAGACTTTCAACTGTTTCTTTAGTTGTTAGTCCTATTCCCTCACCCCCTCCTTCATGGTGACTGGTGCTGCTCATTTCTGAGCCTTTCAGGGATTCTGCTCAGAAAATCTCTTTCTTGTTGGCCTCTGCCTGTCACAGACAACTTAAGGCAGAGAAAGCCAACACTGGAGATAGTTTTCATTTGTCTGTTTTCCTTCCAGAGTATTTTTGATAACTCTTCTTTGCTGCCATATCACTTCTCATCTTTGTCCTGTGAGTTTATAACTTCTAAACTTCATTTTGTTATACATTTTTTTTAAGTTTATTTATTTATTTTGAGAGAGAGAGAGAATGTGATCAGGGGAGGGGCAGAGAGAGAGGGAGAGAGAAAATCCCAAGCAGGCTCCCCGCTGTCAATGCAGAGCCCGACATGGGGCTCGATCTCACAAACCCTGAGATCATGACCAGAGCTGAAGTCAAGAGTTGGAGGCTTAACCGACTGAGCCACCCAGGTATCCTCATTTTGCTTGCACTTGTAGTGTAAACGCTGACCGTAGAGAATTTGGTCATTTGGTCATTTGCCTAGCATATATGCTCCCAGCCCCATAGTCGTCTCGCTGCTAGAGGGACAGTGCACAGAACAGGCAAACATTCCTGCCCTCCTGGAGTATATATGCTAGTAGTGAGGGAGGCACTATCAAAATAAGTAAAGGTGTAGTGTGTCACATAGTGAGATGGGTTAAGGAAAAATATTTAAAAGACACAGGGTATGAAGAATTGTGGGGAAACTTGTAATTCTATTAGGTAGATGGTCTGCAAGGCTTCTTTGAGAAGTAAAACTGTAAAAAGTGAGGGAGCTGATTGTGCAGTTATTTGGGGGGAGAACAATGCAGGCCAAAGGAGTCAGAACAAAGGTCCTGAGGCAGCAGTGTGCCCAGTGTGCTTGAGAAAGAGCAAGGAGGGCCAGTGTAGCCAGATCTCACTGTAAGGGGCTGGCTTTTATACGATTAGGTTGGAGGGTTTTAAGCAGAGGCATGATGTGATCTACCTAACCTTCCCAAAGCAGACCCCCCGTGGCTGCTGTATTGAGAATAGCCTAGAGGGTGGAGTAAGGGTGAGGCAGGGAGGCCGGTGAGGAAGCTGTGAGCAGTTGGATTCTGGCTTTGCTGATGAATTGGGATACGGGATGTGAGACAGGAATAACAGATTCTTGTAAGGTTCGTGGCTCTCTGAGCTTTTGAAGCTGTAGAACTCTGGTCTCATATAAATAGTATTCATTGGGTCTGTTACATGAGTTCTTTGCTAAAGAATAGCCATAGAAATACTTCAAATAATTTTGCCTAACAAACCATTAACTTCTCTTTTTTAAAGCTCTTCACGGAATATGGTCGTCTGGCAATGGATGAAATTTTCCAAAAACCCTTCCAGGTAGAATGTTGACTAATGTAATTCGTCTTTGTTTCAGTTCAGAGATCAGCCAACTGCAGGCCACAGGCCAGATCAGGCTGGCTGCCTGTTTTTATATGACCTGTCAGTTAGGAATGGTTTCTATATTATTAAATGATTGAAATCAAAAGAGGAATGATGTTTCATGACATGTACATTAGCTGTGAACACTGACATTTGAATTTTAGATAAAGTTTTATGGGAACATAGCTGCAGTCACTTGTCCACAGCTGCTGCTTATTACAGCAGTCTAAAATACTTACGCTTAGGTTCTTTATGAAAACGTTTTCTGGCCCCTGCTTTAGTTCATTGTTTCATGAGGATGAGAATGCATAGTAACCTTAGTGAGATTAGAGGAGTTTTAAGTATTATTACTTAATTTAGCTTTCCTTTCTTTAAAAAATTTTTTTTAATGTTTATTTTTGAGAGAGAGAGAGAGAGAGGGAGGCAGACTGCAAGGGGGGAAGGGGCAGAGAGAGAGGGAGAGACAGAATCTGAAGCAGGCTCCAGGCTCTGAGTTGTCAGCACAGAGTCCTGTGGGGCTTGAACCCACGAACAGTGAGATCATGACCTGAGCGGAAGTCGGACACCGACTGAGCCACCCAGGCGCCCCCATTTGTGTTAAAAAAAATTTTTTTAATGTTTAGTTTTCCTTTCTAACATTGAAAGTAGATCTGATTCTATGATTAGCTGCTACCATGTTGTTTTCTTGTTCTTTACCACGTTCTTTATACTTGTCTTTGTAGTACAGCCCCAGATTTGACATCTTCTCATCAATTTCTTCCTTCTGCTCTTATTAATCATGAGAACAAAAACAGGTCGATATAGTGACCTCACTTTTTTTTTTTTTAATATATTTTAAAAAATATTTATTTTGAGAGAGAGAGAGAATCCTAAGCAGGCTTCACACTGTCAGCACAGAGCCTGACATGGGGCTCGATTTCACGAACCATGAGATCATGACCTGAGCCAAAATCAAGAGTTGGATGCCCAACCGACTGAGCCACCCAGGTGCCCCTCACATTTGGCTTATGCATGTCCTTCTAGTGTTTATAATGTTTCTAAGACTTTACAGAAGAAATGAATCCTTCCCCTTTTCTTGCCCCCTTTGAAGAAGCTGGCATTATGCAAAGAAGTATTTCAGTTGTTATTTTGAAAATGCATTTATACAGCCTTGTGATAGGCTCTGCTCTTTTCCTGAATAGACACTGATGTTTTTGGTTCGAGACTGGAGTTTCCCTTATGAATACAGCTATGGACTACAGGGAGGAATGTCCTTTTTGGATAAGCGTCTACAGGTAAGTAGAAATGAAATCTTCTGAGGAATTACCTACACTTTTTTTTACCCTACACGTTTTGATAACTTTCTCATTTGCCTTTAGCTGTTGTATTTAAAGCAGATTTATAGAAAATTTAGGTGTGTTAAATACTTACAAACATCGGCACACTAATAGTATTTGTGTAAGAGCCTGGGTATGAATGCACAGAGATTGCAGAGAAGGACTCTGGCAAAAGCCCAGGCTTTGATTGTAATTTCCATTTCACATTTTTTTTTTTTTTACATTTATTTATTATTGAGAGACAGAGAGAGACAGAGCAGGAATGGGGGAGGGGCAGAGAAAGAAGGAGGCACAGAATCCGAAGCAGGCTCCAGGCCCTGAGCTGTCAGCACAGAGCCTGACGCAGGGCCTGAACCCACGAACCGTGAGATCATGACCTGAGCCAGAGTTGGACGCTTAACTGACTGAGCCACCCAGGCGCCCCTCCATTTCACGTTTTACACCAGGTTCTCCTTGTGCATTTAGAATGTCATGTTCAGAACTTTCATTCTGTTATTCACAATTCTTGCTTGTTTTGGGGTGGATATAAACTGGCTTAGCCTGTTCTCCAAAATTAAAATACAGGAGTCCTCTGTCAATTGCTACTAGCTAGTTAAATCTTCCTCCTGCCCATAAGCAAGCCTTCCCTTGTTCTTCCTCAGTATTGTGCAATACTCTTTTTTTTTTTTTAATTTGTTTTAACATTTATTTATTATTGAGAAACAGAGACAGAGCAAGAGCATGGGAGGAGCAGAGAGAGGGGGAAACACAGAATCTGAAATAGGCTCCAGGCTCTGAGCTGTCAGCACAGAGCCTGATGCGGGGCTCGAACCCACGAGCGGTGAGATCATGCCCTGAGCTGAAGTCCGACACTCAATCGACTGAGCCACCCAGGTGCCCCAACGATACTCTTTTTTTTAGAAAGTCTTTAGTACCTGTTCTTGGGTAGCTATAGGAGTCATGTCATGGTTAATCAAATGTATGCATTTAGTGCTTCTAGTGTTCTGAGTTTCCCCATTGAATAAAACATAGGCTGCTATGATGCATCAGAGTTGGGATATCTTCTCACCTTTGCCCTGTACCAGTGCTTCCTAGTGCAGAAACACAAATGGTCTTTTGTAAATTGTCGGTCTTCATTGACAGGTGAAAGAGCATCAGCATGAAGAAATTCAGAATGTCCGAAATCACATTCACTCATGCTTCTCCAACGTCACCTGCTTTCTCCTGCCGCATCCAGGGCTCCAGGTGGCCACAAGCCCTGACTTTGATGGGAAATTGAAAGGTGTGTCACAAGTCATGTTTTGAGCTTTGGAATGAAACAGTGACCAGAAAATGTCAGTTATGAGTCCAGGGAATGCTTTAGAGGAATAGTGTGTTATCTTAGAAAGAATGGTAGCTAGAGTCTACTTTAGTTTTTGCATCTATCATACTGTGACCGTCAGAGTGTACCTTAATTTTTCCATCTGAAATGGTGGTCGTAATATTCATTAATGTCTTTCTAAGAGATGTGTTGTAGTTACTGGTTTACAAGAGATAACAGTGCTAAAATAAAGGAAGACTAAACATTGGTCAGCTAATACTTATCAAGTAAAATTCAGTTCCCAAAGGATGGTAATGATGTATGGCAGGGTGATGTGTTTTCATCTTCTTTGTGATTATGGCAAAACCTGACGCTGGGTCATGTGCGACTGTCAGGAAGTGTTGACTAGATGGCAGCTTGGAGAATTAGAGTCAGGACTCTTGGATTCCATTATCTTATTTTTGTTCCTTATTCATTTAAGACTTTGAGTCATTTAATAGCTAGCCCTCCATTTACACAGGTGTTAAATTAGCACTTTTGTTTATAAACGTGTCTGAACTTCTCAGGTTCCCTGTAAAGCAGGAATAAAGATAGCTGCCCGTTTCAGAGGCTCAACCGTATCTGTTTCGGCTGCTCTAACAAAATGCCATATGCTGGGCAGCTTATAAACAACAGGGATTTATGTCTCACAGCTCTGCAGGGTGGAAGTCCAAGGTCAGAGTGCCAGCACAGTCAGGTGGGGGCTCTCTTCCTGCTCTCAGGCTTCTGGTTGTTCCTTCATGTGGTGGAAGGCTAGCGAGCTCTGTGGGGTCTCCTGTATAAGCACAGGAGCCCCGTTCACAAGGGCTCCACCCTCCGGACCTGACCGCCTCCCAAAGGCCCCACCCACTAATACCACCATCTTTAGAGGTTAGGATTTCCACATACCAAATCTGAGGGGCACACAGACATTCCGACCGTAGCACCAGTGCTGTGCGAGTTTACTTTCACACTTAATGGTCCCAGTGGTTCCATATGCAGATAATATCTCCTTTATTTTACAGATGAAGAAACTGGCTTAGGAAAGTTCAGTAACTTGCTCAAAGTACTTAGCTAATAAGTGGTGGGGTAGAGATTCACATCTAGAATCTTTTTGCCCTAGAGTCATTGTGCTAAAATAGTTCTTCTGTTATTTTGGGAAAATTATTGATTTTTATTAAAAAAATTTTGTTGAGAGAGAGAGAGAGACAGTATGAGCGGGGGAGGGGCAGAGAGTGGGAGACACAGAAGCCGAAGCAGGCTCCAGGCGCTGAGCTGTCAGCACAGAGCCCGATGTGGGGCTTGAACTCATGAACCGTGAGATCACGACCTGAGCTGAATTCGGACGCTTAACCGACTAAGCCACCAGGTGCCCCTATTTTTTGTTTTTAAATGTTTATTTATTTTGAGAGAGAGAGAGAGTGCACGCAGGGGAGGGGCAGAGAGAGAGAGGGGGAGAGAGAATCAGTGCAGAGCCCTACACGGGGCTCCATCTCATGAACCCTGAGATCATGACCTGAGCCAAAATCAAGAGTCTGATGCTTAACCAACTGAGCCACCCAGGCACCCTGGGGAAATAATTTAGAGGGTATGTAATGTTTAGTTACCAGGAGAACTTTGGCAGTGGAAGTTTTTCATGGCCTCGTATTAAATACAAAATGCATCATTTTCAATTTTTTGGACTTCTTTGATCCAAGAACATTAATATACTTGTTAAACTTAAGATTTACATTCCAGCTGGTCTTAATATTGCAAAAGAAACTGAGTTTGAGAGGTGTTATCTTCCGTTTGTCCCTGTGTGATATTTTTATGTGGTCGGCAACTTTCCTGCACAGGACACATCAGAGCCTGTTAGGTGCAATTCAGAAATCCACGTTTGGAGCTAGAACCTTTTACGTGAAAAGCAGTTACAGGTACTTTTCTGAGTGGAGCACACAGAGAAAGTTGAGTGTGTAGGTGATGTGTTCCTATAGGGTGGTAATACGCTATTAGACATGCCTTTACCAAACCTAAACTCTGGTTTGTTCCTCCTGGGCGAGGAGGTGCCCGGGGGATTCCTAAATGAGGATGCTGAGGGAGGGTTGGGCTTGCCTCAGGGTGGTCTCAGGTTATCGGGTATAAACATATGGGATGAGGGGAGTGGGCAAGATGGCGGAGAAGCAGGGAGCTCTGTAATCCGCGCACGCCCGCATGGATTGAACTGAGAAGGACTGAAGGGATAAAACTCGGATTTGCAAGTGGGGGAATGAAGAAACAGACGCCAGAAAGAAGACAACCTCAAAGATGCCTGAGTGAGTGACTGTGATCTGGGAAATTAGGGGACGGGCGGCTCCCGGTGGCGCAGGGGGAAGGAGCCCCCGAGCCCAACACAGGGAGAGCGCGCTGTGCCCCGGAGAGACCAGGGGAAGAGAAAGAGAGACGGAAAACGCACCTAGAACCATCTCTAAGGGAGGAAAAACTCGCCCGTCTCCCCATATATATCTGCCGAGCGCCGGGAGAGAAATCCGTCCCATCTGGCCGGCGAATTCTTCCTTGGGCGCAGCGGCGGCGGCATCCACTCCAAGCGGCACCGGGAGCGGCGGCGCAGATAAAGGCGGCGGCGGTGCGAAAAGCCGAGAAAGGCGCCTTGAAAAGTGGCAGCGGCGGCGGCGGCTCCGCGAAAAGGGCGGCGCAAGCCGGGCCGGGAGGCCGGCCGCCAGCGGGAACGCATCTCATCCCCGGTGACGGTGTTGAACTGCACGGACTGGGATTTGGAAGCGAGGCGGAGCTTGGAGAATACAGTTTGGCTCGCCCGCGGCACAGGGAGATCGGACGGTTGCAACAGAGGGGCGGTTGCAACGCTTGGATCCGGC
>JAQQST010001757.1:0-11787 GCA_028646485.1 Cryptoprocta ferox | reverse complement strand
CATTTTGTGCCTCAGAGGGTGCAAAGGGAATATGTCTAGATTTGGCCCATCTCTGCATTGTTTCAGTCCACTCCCTTCATTAACCCAAGTGGCTACCTCAAGTGAGCATGCCAGGGTATCTGCCTGTCGATTCTAATCATCTTTTGATGCTGGAGGAGGGTTCTTCTGATGGGCATTGACATGACCTACTTTAATGCACCCTTCAGATTCCCATAGTGATTTCCTTGGGGCCATTGCCCTTCTGCCTGGCCATATGGCCAGGCCATTGACCACTGCCTATGAGTAGGTCAAAATCCAAACATAAGGGTAAACAGCATGCAGCGCAGCTCACCGAGCCAATTTATTTTACCTTTTTTAGTCAGAGTGGTGGCCTTCCAAACAGAATGTTGTGTGTTCATGATGAAACTGCCACCATCAGCCAAGCAGCTATTTGTTGGTCAGTTGAGAGCTGTTCACAGGGCACCTTCCAAGTGATGATAGAATCCTGTAGCTCCTCACATGGTTCCAGAGTCAGTCCTGGGGAAATGAGTCTACCTGGTCATGAATATGCTGTGTAACTGCATGCATTCCCCTGCTGGTGTGTTCCTGCACAAAACATTTGTATTTTGTTATAGAACTCTTCTAGGCACTGCGTTCCTCATTACCGTATTTCTCTGACATCACCCAAGACATCCTGGGTATTTCAGATTTCAAGATTATTTTATATTCTTCATTCAGAGGCAGTTCATAGATCTGTTCTATTATCTGTTCAGTTTCAATTATCTGATAGCAAGCTAGTAATTGCTTCCCCAAATGGAAATTGTCTAGTCCAGAGTTCTAGTAGCTGTCACTGGGAGGTGCTCACAGACTTTTTTCATAAGCCCTGGTCTACATTCCACACGAGACTGCTGTACAGAGAATGTATCTTTATTTAGCACTCCAGCTTCTATTCTATACCATTTGATATTAGAAGCCTATATGTATCCAGGCATTGGTTTATGTTTTGTATGTCCTGTTAATATTAAGTGGTGGACTTTCCATGCCTTTTGTTTTGCAATACTTGATAGGGGAAACATTCTCCGGTTAGGTACAATATCTATCCCTATAACATATTCAGGTAAAAGAGACACAACCACTTTACGTAAAGCTTCTTCAATATACCATTTTTCATTTAAACATTCACCTTAATCCCATTAGTTCTTGTACTTCTCTATCCTCTCAATGTAATTGACTGCCAGTAGGACTTTGCCAACAGTTTTTAGTTTTACAACGCTAGGTAGCAGAAGTATTGCCAAGTCAGACATAATATCCAGTCCCATTAAACATTCAAGTAAAGGAGACACAGCCTTTTCATATAATGCCTGTTTAAACACTCCAATTTTCATTCAAACTTCACCTTAATCATATTAACCCTTGCTTTCCTATGTTCTCTCAATTTAATTGTAGTTCCCATTAGAACTTCACCAATGGGTTTTGGTACCATAGTGCGTTGGACTCTCATATCAAGGAGTCCTAGAAACTTCTCTATTTTGCTCCTGACTATTTTGCCCACTCCTGCACATAAGACCTTGGTCCCCAAAAGAGGTTTAAGCCAAGTAACTCTGCCCCTTTCCTCAACCCGTATGTTGATTAAATTGAGGAACCATAACCCCAGGCAATTGGAGGTGAGGTTTTTCTTTGCTATTTTGCCATACGGCTTTCCAAATTCCTCCAAATTAGGCTGAGTAAAGCAGTGTTGCGTAAAGGCTTTCAGTTCATGGAGTCCAACATAAACATGGACTCCCTTTGGTGCACCCAACCTCTATTTTTTGACCTCCTCAATGTTTGTTGTATTCATCCCATTTCCTAGTTTTTTACCCTGCTGGGATGATGGCCTTGATGGTCCTCTCTATCTCTAATATGCCTTATCTCTAATGCTCCTTTCTGTCATTGTCTAATTATTTTAGCCTTTTTTATTATTTGTTTTAGCATAACTTTCTCCTTGGGAAATGTCTCTGAGGATAGTGGCTGTACTGCAGGCTGACCAGAATCAGGATCTTCTCTAACACATTCCTTTAGTGGAGCCCCTGACACTAGAGGCTGTAACTGAGAGTGGCCAGAATCTATACTTGGCCCATCTCTTACTTTCAATTTAACCTATTAGAGATTATAATAACTATGCTACTGTATATTTTTCTTTTTTCTTATTATTTTGCATTTTCTTATGCATCTAGTGAGTCCGCCTCTCAGGAGATGGATCCATCATCTCAAAATCCATAGGTGACTTTTACTTCTCACAGCTGATTGCAACTTAGCTGCTGCTTCATACCATGGGTGACCTTGTGGCTTCTAAGAGTCAGACATTCCTCATCCTCTGTTCTTTCATCCTTTCTTTTCCCAAACCACATGTTTTTATGAGTTAGAGTTGGCAAAGTGAATCCCACCCTTCCTGACACCAACTATTCCATTTTTACCTTAACTGAGTGTATTACAATTAGTTTCTAATACTAATAACCTGGAGTTAACACAGACCCAAAGCTTAAAGGCAAAATTCTCCTCAAGACTGCCCTCCCTCACTTTAGACACTAGTCACAAGTCTCATGGAGTCTTCAGACCGCCCATTTTGCTGACTGACTGGCTACAAATTCAGGGACTCCTATGACTCCCTCAAATTGGATAATTTGCTACAATGACTCACAGATATCAGGAAGGTGCTATACATAGAATTATAGTTTTAGTATAAAGGATACACACAGGATGAGGCCTGGGAAGGAACACAGAACTTCTGTGCCCTCTCATGGAATCAGGGCACATCACCCTCCTGGTTTATCAATATGTTCACCAATGAGGAAGCAACACTGAGTTTTTATGGGATTTAATTACATGGGCATGATTAAATTATTAGCCACATTGATTGAACTCACTTTCCAGCCTCCCCCCCATTTCTGAAGCTGTCTAGGGCCCACCAAGAGTCTCCCCATTAGCATAACTAGGACACTCCTTTCACTCAGAATATTCCAAGAGTTGTTGAAGCTTCCTGCCAGGAATGCAGGACAAAAACCAGACAAATTACTAATTATACCACAGTAGTGTACTGACCACAGGGAACTGAACAGTACATAACACATTGCCTAGTATTATAGTAGACACTTGACACATTTTTCTTTTTTGAAATATGATTGTCCATGATGTTATATTCGTCTATATCAGAGTTCTGAAAATTGCAAATTACATCTAGATTTGGACTGCCATTGTTGATCCTGTGGAGAAGTGAAGTCATACCATTAATAACTATTCTAATTAGGGGATGTTATGTTTAGGAAGAAGTATTCAGTTCCACTGTTTTCTAAGAAATATGACCCTGTCAATAAGTAGGAATTTGATGCTGCTGCTCTTCTATTCTGATAGATACTCTGTGGTCCAAGAGTTAAATAATTTCTCATTAGGATTGAAGTTTACCAATAAAAATTCTAATATAATATATTAACTAATGCTTTACTTTCTTTTTTTTCAAGTAATCTTTCTTTTTGAGGCATCAACTGGAAAACCATTAGGTGATGGGAAGCTTCTTTCTCATAAGGTAATGGACCTTAGCTATTTCTAAAGTTAATTAACCACTATGTATTTACTTCCTTTTTTAAATTTAATGTTTTCATTTTAAGGACAATAAAACATAGAAATTAGTTTTATATTTAAATCTTGTATGCATTCTACATAGAGTATTTTGCCTAAAAATGTCTTAAAACTAGGCACTGGTAAACTCTGAATAGAAAACCAGTTGCAAATTAATTGGATAAAAGAATATGACTTATATATCTATTATCCAGGCTCTTTACTGCTTTCTACTAAAATATTTTATCTTGATTAAGCTTTTAGCACCGATTAGTAAATAAAAATGTTTTTATATTTCCAAACATCTTGCAGTTTTCCCATTGACCTGTCCTTAGCCAGCATTTTCTTTAGATTTTAACACTGTAGTTAAACTGGAAAAAAAATTCTATAAAAATACAAAAAGAATTGTGAATTGCTTATTAGTTTCTAAGTTTTAGCATTAAAATAAACAAAGGAGGGGGATGCCTGGGTGGCTCAGTCAGTTAAGCATCCAACTTCAGCTCAGGTCATGATTTCACAGTCTGTGAGTTCGAGCTGACATCAGGCTCTGTGCTGACAGCTCAGAGCCTGGAGCCTGCTTCAGATTCTGTGTCTCCTCCTCTCTCTGCCCCTCCCCTGCTCACACTCTGTTTCTCTCTCAAAATAAAATAAAGATATAAAAAAATTAAAATAAACAAAAGGACAGACACCTGGGTGGCTCAGTTGGTTAAGCCTCTGACTTTGGCTCTGGTCATGATCTCACAGTTTGTGAGTTTGAGCCCTGCTTCGGGATCTGTGCTGACAGCTTGGAGCCTGGAGCTTGCTTGCTTCAGATTCTGTGTCTCCCTCTCTCTGCCCCTTCCCTGCTCATGTTCTGTCTCTCTTCTCTCAAAAATAAACATGAAAAAAAATTATAAAATAAAACAAAATAAAATAAACAAAGGAGCACATTTAATTTATTCTAATAAGAGATATATTTGGGTCTAAAGATGTTTTTAACTTTATTGTTCAATGCCACTAGTGAAGCTGGCTATATATATTTTTTTCTAATTTTTTAAATTATTAGTTTAGTTTAGTTTTGTTTTAATGTTTATTTATTTTTGAGAGAGAGACAGACAGACAGAGTGTGAGCTGACCAGGAACAGAGAGGAGGAGACACAGAATCCCGAAGCAGGCTCCAGGCTCTGAACTGTCAGCACAGAGCCCAACTCAGGGCTGGAACCCATGAACTATGAGATCATGACCTGAGCTGAAGATGGACACTTAACCGACTGAGCCACCCAGGCACCCCTGTAATTATTAGTTTTAAATTTGAATACCAAATTCAGAAGGTTTAGAAATGAAAAAGCATAGAAAAGTATACAGTGAAAAAGTCTCCCTTACACACCTGTTTCTTGTCAATCCAATTCCATTTAATAACGGTAACCACCGTTATTAAACTCCTTTTTCCTTTCAGAGATTTTTAGTGCATATACAAACAAAATTGATATATGTTTTTAACTCATCTTTTACAAAATATAACATACAACTCTGTACATTGTTTTTCTCAAACAACACTATTTCTGGTGATCTTTCTTTATCAATACAAAAAGTGTTTTCCTAATCCTTTTCCCCCACCATACAGTATAACATTTTATGGATGTATCAGAATTTTATGTAACATGAGCTCAAATAATGGACATTTAAGCTACTATCATAACACCTTCAAAAAACAAAACAAATCCTAGCAAGTGTAAAAAAAATTTTTTTTTAAGTCTTAGCAAGTCTTAAGACATAGTAAGCAGTAAATAAATCCCTCTTGGATTTAGTTGAAATGAATCCACACTGAACTATTTCCAAGTTATAAGGAAATTTATTTCACTAGCTAGTATAATAGTGTAATAGATTAATGTAATATGCCAGAAATACTTTGTTATGTGGACAGAATACTAATCTTAAAGTCAGAAATCTGGACTATAAATTCTAAATACGCTTGTCACCAGCTTTTTCTGAGCAAAATCACTTACTGGCTATGCATCTCAGTCTTTTTGTCTATAGAGTAAGTATAGTGATACCTATAGCACAAGGCAGTTTCCTGTCTCACAGGAAATTTATGTGAAAGAATCTATAAACTTTAAGCCTCTAAAACATAAGATACTTTCATAAATCTATTCTTACAAACCTTTAAAATATAGGCTCTTTACTTAGAGTACATTTTGTTATGGAACTTAAATGTAGTTAGTATATCTCTCTTGTGATATTCAAACCTGCCTCACCCTTTTACTTTGTCTGCTAAAGGTGGGACAGGAGGACAGAAATGTTTCTCAGCCTCCAGGGTTTCAAAAACGTATACATTATATTATAGTGTTTTAAGGGGCATCTTTCCCCTGTAAATTAAAAAAAAAGTAACTGTGCTTTAGCTTATTAATTATATCAGTAGTTTAAAATTATTTATCACGGACAGTTCATCATTCTAAGTAGGGGAGTGATATTTAATTGATCTTTAAATAAACACATTTTTATAATTAAGTAATTTAAATGATCTGATACCAAGCACTAAAACTAATCCAATATTTTCATTTTTTCT
Organism: Cryptoprocta ferox; assembly: GCA_028646485.1. Taxonomy (NCBI): domain Eukaryota; kingdom Metazoa; phylum Chordata; class Mammalia; order Carnivora; family Eupleridae; genus Cryptoprocta; species Cryptoprocta ferox. Next base: position 5,672 of record JAQQST010001757.1, on the reverse strand, counting down.
GAATTTTAGAATGAAATTTTGGAAATTGCACTGGATCAAAAGGGGCTTACCAATGATAGAAAAATTGCCTTCATTGATAAAAATAGAGATCTGTATATCACTTCAGTGAAACGATTTGGGAAGGAAGAACAAATTATCAAACTTGGTAAAATAATTATAATACATTTAAAATTGTGATTGCTTGAATTAATCTCTGAATAATGCATTGAAAGAAAGACTTGCAAGTTAAAAACATAATGGTTCTAGGTAAAATATTCAAATATCCCCATAAATTTTTAAGTAAATTTTTGCACATGTTTTCAACATTATAAACTCAGAAAATAGAGTCATACCTACCAGAAATTAGATGGGGCCTTTATGTCAATTGATTTTTAAAGTATTTTAATACTTATTATAGTGGAACTAATTGTACATTAACATTCTTTTTAAAATAAGGAACAATGGTGCATACTCTGGCATGGAGTGATACATGCAATATTCTTTGTGGACTTCAGGATACTCGATTTACAGTGTGGTATTACCCCAATACGGTTTATGTGGACAGAGACATTTTGCCTAAAACATTATATGAAAGGGATGCAAGGTAACTGCATTTACTGTTGGAATTGTTTATAGTGATAAATAACTCTAAAGTGTCGTGTTTTTGCATTTAATGTCAATCCTGAAAGGTACCTTTCACTCTACTCAGTCAACCACATTGTTCAGCTAAAGCTAGCTTAATGAGATTTAAGTTTGAGGATGAAGTTGAAAGTGTTGTATAATACTATTATATTTATTTGTTCCTTCTATGGATATTGTTTTCCCTATATGGATATAATTCTCCCTATATGAATATAATTTTCAAGCCTAATGTTTAAACTCAGGTGTTTTTTTCTTCAATGTGGTGTAGTGATTTTAATATGGATATTTTTAAGATTTTTCAGTGGCACATAGCATGTGTCAATCTGTATTCTTTCTCAGATTATCATAAATTATTAATTATTGTCATACTTTCAGGAATGTATCTCTCTAGAATTGAATTTCTAATTTAATATTAAAGGTAGAAAAAATATATAAGGTTACTGAAGAGTTTTTTAATTTTATATGCTTCAGAAAACACATATATATTCCTAAATTCTCTAGGAAATAGCAAGATCTCTCACTCTTGACGAAATAAGAATACATAGCTTCTCAACTCCAAACTTAGCTTAGCTTTCAAATCTATTTTGAATTCATTTGGTATTCAATTCACAACTTTAGCAAAACCAGAGAAGCATCATTTTAAAAGTATTTAAACTAATGAAGTTAGTCACTTTACTTCAAATCTACCTCTTTTCATTATCAGAAAATAATCTTGGAATCAGCTTAATTTTCTATTCATTTATACTTTCAAAAGCTGAAGCTGAGTTTTTTAATCATTTGTATAATTTACCATAAGACTTAGGGGAAAAAACTGATTTCAAATGCTTTTAGTATAGCTCTCAAATACGTTAATAATTTTTGCCAAATTAAACTTTTATATTTTGCTCCAAGTGGGGCAAGTCAGATTCAAATGTTTATTTAATATATACATTATCCCTGAAGTTAACTTTTTTGGGAGTGAATTTTAGAGATTTGGAGACTTTATATCTGTGTCAAGGGTCAACTCCCCTAATTTAGTATATATGAAAGATATACTATTATAATAAAAATTATACTTTGCTTTTTTCCAACAGTGAATTTAGTAAAAATCCCCATATTGTGAGTTTTGTTGGAAATCAGGTAACTATAAGAAGAGCTGATGGCTCGCTGATTCACATCAGCATATCACCATATCCTGGTATTCTCCATGAATATGTAAGCAGTTCAAAATGGGAAGATGCTGTAAGACTTTGTCGCTTTGTTAAGGTACTTTATTTTATTTTAGATCCATAGTTGTGTATATATTGTGTATTTACACATATCTTTGTACAGGATAAGAAATGTTAACAGCTGGGCACCTGGGTGGCTCAGTTGGTTAAGCATCCGACTTTGGCTCAGGTCATGATCTCATGGTTCATGAGTTCAAGCCCCACTTTGGGATCTGCACTGATAGTGGGGAACCTGCCTGCGATTCTTCCTCTCTGTCTCTCTCTTTGTCCCTCCCCCTCTTGCTCACAATCTCTCTCTCTCTCTCTTTCTCAAAATAAATATATCAACTTAAAAGAAAAAAGAAATGGTAACAGCTAGGGGTTGGAAAAATTGCAAATGAGATCATGTCTTTTTTATAAGTGAAGACATGAGCAACACGGGGTAGATATTGCTGTGTGATTTTCTCTTGAAAAAGCTATAATTTAAATGAGTAGTTTATACTGGCACATATAAAAATCTTCTCTGGAACTTTTTTTTAAAAAGTCAGAGTCCCAAGTTTTGCCCCAGGAGAGTTTTTAATTTATTAGATCTGGAATGAATCCCTGGCATATTTTTAAAATTCTTCAGATGATTTGTACACCTACAGTTAAGAAACTCTACTTTAGATCAGCGTTTCTCACTTGGTTGAATCCAGTATTTTCCAAACATATTTGACCACAGAACTTTTTGATTTTACATGGGTTAGCATTGCTTAAAATATACTTTTAAAATGACCTTTAGATGCTTTCCCTTACAATGAGTCGTTAATAGAAATCTGCCGTAATAGCATTGTCTGAGAACCTCACTATTACTCTGGTTCCTTGTAAGTTACATTCTTTGACCTCATCAAAAAGACTGGAGGGTTTATAACCTTGAATTATCTTAAAAGTATATCATAAGTTCAAAAGTAAATCTTGGATAATTAGAAATGAAAATTTGTAAGAAATTTTATTCAAAAGAGGTTCTCTATGTGTTATCAATATATTTCAACAAAGTACCCACGTGAAATTTCCACATGATTATTAAATTATTAGTTTTTTCAGTGCCATGCTCAGGAATTTTTAAATTTTTCATTAAAATGTAACTTTTATATATTTTAAGTCACTGTTTATTTTAAGGCAGTTCTGCTTATAGGTGAAATAATTGTTCTCCTGTTTCACTTTAGGAGCAAACCATGTGGGCTTGCCTCGCTGCTATGGCAGTTGCTAATAGAGATATGACTACCGCAGAAATAGCCTATGCAGCAATTGGTGAAGTAATAATGTTTACTTGTGTATATGTTTGCAGTTTTTCTTCCCATAATTTGTTATATTTCTGTTACTATCCACTTCATTTTTTTCCTTTTTTAGATTGATAAGGTTCAATACATCAATTCTATAAAAGATCTTCCATCTAAAGAGTCAAAAATGGCTCACATACTAATGTTTAGTGGGAACATACAGGAGGCTGAAATGGTCCTTCTTCAGGCTGGCCTTGTTTATCAAGCGATCCAGATCAATATTAATCTCTATAACTGGGAAAGGTAATAAAAAATGTTCTTCATCAATTCTAAAACCCAATTGATCTTAATGGATTCTTCTATCTACCACTTGGTAAATTACATTTTCCACTCTACTTAATAGTTTCCTAACATCACAGAAGAATTTTTTCACATTTATATTTGTGAGTAGTTTGGCATTGAAGATTTATGCCTGTGCTGAACTTGTGATTGATTAGAAGTTGAGGTATAAAGAAGAAAAGAGAATCTAGTATGTCCCCCAGTTTTCTGCTTTCAATAACTGGATAGATGATGGTACTAATATTGGCAGGTTTGGAAGGCAATATAGTGAGTTCAGTGTTAGGCATGTTGGATTTGAAATATTTGTGAAGAGATATGTGATAATAGTTGATTAATGAACCTGGAGCTCATGAGCAATATTTGAACTGGAGATATAGATTTAGGAGTCATTAGCAAATGGAGGGCAGTTGAAGAAAAAAGAATGGATGCAATTGCTCAGGAAATGTGTGGAGTGAGAAGACAACTACATTTATGGGTTGGATGAAAGAAGAGAAATCTGTTCAAAGATTTGAATAAAGCGGGCAGACAGGCAGAGAGAAGAGTTGTGAGAAATTTGCACTGCTAAGGAAGAAAAGCCATAGGATTTGAAATGAGGCGTGCTCAGTAGTAACCTTCTTCTCTACATGAGGCTTTGACACAGATCGCTTTCTGAGAGCCAGTGGCATGCTGCTTTTCTCTATGACCTATCAGGTTTCTCCCCTCATTCTCTCAGGTATGTATCTCTCAGGGAAAAGGCCGTAGTGCTTATACACACCTGAAATTATTATGTTATAAAATTGGCATGCTGATTTTTCCAGGTTTGACATGTCCTTCATCACCTTTATCTCTCTACCCCCCCTACTATTTTTTAATAAGCATATCCCCATCATCATATCACTTTATTTATAAATAGTTCAATATGTATCTTAAGGTTTTTAAAAATCTAGCCATAATACCATGGTCACACTTTAAAGAGTTAACAATAATTCTTTTCAGTGTCCTTATTTCTCTGATTATCTCATAAATGTTTTTTGTTTTATGGTTTGATTCAGGATCCAAAAAAGTTTCTTTTAATCTATAGGTTTTCCTATTTCTTGTGTTTTCTTATAATTTTCCCACTGTAGAAATTGGGCCTCTATTATAGAGTTTCCCATAGTCTGGATTTTGCTGATTGCAATTGTGTGGTGTCATTTAACATGTTCCTTTACTGCTTGAATTAACTACAAACTGGTGTTGAATCTAGAAATTTGATTAGATTTAGGTTTAATATTTTTCTCCCCTTTGGGAGCACTTCCTATCACAGAGGTAGTGTTGAGTATATTTTCACAATGACTGGTTGTCTATCTTTTTGTGATGTTAGCAGCCACTAATGATCATTGCCCATATCCATTAATTAATTACAATTCTGGAAGGACAGAATTGAAGTATTGGATAATAAATATATTAGATTGCTTTTAAGATCCCTGAATTTCTATATTTGTTTAATCCTTTAGAAGGGAATAGATTTCATTTTGCTAATATATATTATTCCATTTGAGAAACTGTCTTGCTGATTTGTGCTTCTGTCATTCATATTTTAATTTGAAAATTATCTGCAACCTAATAAGTTGCAGCCCATGAAGGGTTGTAGGTAAGCAAGTCATCTACTTGCTGTTCACTTTGGACATTTGGTAGTAATCTGTTCTCAAAAAGTGAAGTTAAGAGATATAGAAACTAGAAACTTTATGTAAGTATTAATAAAAAACAATTTCTCTGCTTCTACCAGTTATATAAAGTGATTTTGCTTCATTAAAGTTATGTAAAAGATCGTATTTTGAAGTTATAAAATCTTTTTATATAACTTCCTTCTATTTAAAATCAGAGAGGATACATGGATTTATTCCAGCCCCATAATCTAATGTCACATTTGTTTGGTTGCCAAATAACCATTTTAAAGCTAAAGACGTGCTGTTCCCATAACCCTTATATAATTTGGAGTAAATTTTCTCCTCTTTGTGATGAAGGAACATTTTTTTACCCAGTGTATGCTTTTAGAGAACATTTAAAATAGCACATATAATTTGAATGTTTACCTTTAGCTATTGCTCTTCAATCAGATAATTAATACATGTTTTATAATAATAATGACTATAATGTAGATAATATTTATCATCTAGTATCTAAATGCAGTATTAAACATTATATTTTATCCTTTATACATAATTAAATGTACTAATGTTCCATGACAAATGATCTCTTTGGAGATCATTTTCTTTCTGAAAAGTCGCAACCCAAAAAATGGTTAGGT
>JAQQST010001756.1:0-11788 GCA_028646485.1 Cryptoprocta ferox | reverse complement strand
CTTTACTGGAAGAGCAGATGAAGGAAGTCCAGCCAGGAATCTAGGGCGATATATTCTCCTGTGAGGTGATCGTGGCCTTGGCTGGTGCAGACTGAACTTGTGACTCCTGGGTAGTATCAGACACACAAGGAGGCTTTTCAGTCATTTACCATCCCCATCTTATTTTACCATATTTACCTAGTCGTCAGGGACGTTTTTCTAGTGGGGCCGCGACCCATAAATCTTTAAAAGAAGGTTTGTTTCTTGCCAGCAAGCTACATAGAGCAGGTGCATCTCACAACAAGAATTCCGTAGTGAAGGATCCCCCTGCCGCCCTCTCCTCAGGGAGCACCATCAGGATGTCCGAGGAGCATACGTATCCACAAGATTTGACCAGATCGTTCTTTTCTTTTCTCACTCTCTTTGCCTAGATTCCCCAGGTGATAACATGACCCTTTCCAATATCACATTAGGCATCATTATGACACTCTTCAAATTTGTGCAGAACAGCGTATCTTCTGTAAAATAATACTACAGTAGAACAAAGTTGCTTTTTGGAAGCTCTGGAAATTGGCTTATAAAAGAAAACCCTGTTTTCTTTTTTTAATTATTTTAAAAATTGAGGCATAATTGACATGGAATATTATATTTACTTTTTTTTTTTGTAACAAGTGCCCGACTTAAGCTTTAATTGCCAAAGCGTCCATTTCAAGGAGGCATCCCCTTCAGTGAAGGCCATCTGGAATAAACACATAGCCAGCCTCACACTTCATAAAGAGCCAGGCCTCCTGTCTCCACTGAGACTCCTTTGGGTCAGAGATCTTGGTTGATTTTGATAAGTGACTATTTGTGCCACTTGTTTTATTTTTTCTCTCCTTGCATTTCAGTCTCCTATTGTTACATTAAAAATTTTTTTAATGTTTATTTATTTTTGATAGACAGAGACACAGACAGAGTGTGAGTGGGGGAGGGGCAGAGAGAGAGAGAGAGAGAGAGAGGGAGACACAGAATCTGAAGCAGGCTTCAGGCTCCTAGCTGTCAGCACAGAGTCTGACGTGGGGCTCGAACTCATGGACCATGAGATCATGACCTGAGCTGAAGTTGAACGCTTAATCAACTGAGCCACCCAGGTACCCTTCCTATTCTTATGTTTTAAATTGCCAATAACAAACAACAGGCAAACAAACAAACAAACAAAGACTGATCCCACAAAACTCTAAGCCCCATGCTCAACTTCAAAAGCAAACCTGTGTGTGCGTACCTCCTCGACCCCCAACCTCGCTGTGTGGCCCCAGGTGTGCTGTGTAATTTCCAGGTCTTGTAAGTAGTGAGTAAACCTTTATTTTTTCAAAGTTCCCTGATGGTTGTGGCTGAAGGGCATTTTGCAGTTATAAGGGCCGGGCTAACTACAACATTGGTTGATCGGCTGAGTCTGGAGCTAAACAGGTGTACACCATAATGATTTGATATTTGTATTTATCGCGAAATGGTCACCATAATAAATCTAGTCAACATCTCTTGCCTTGCATAGTTACAAAAAGTTTTTTCTTTTTGCGATGAGAACTTTTAAGATCTACTTTCTTAGCAAGTTGCAAATATGCAGATGTATTATTAACTGTAGTTCTCATCATGCTATACATTACACCCCCATGACTTGTTTTATCACTGGAAGTTTGTACCTCTTTCCCCTTTTTCTACTCCTTCTTCATTGCTGTTTTGCATGAGCAAATGTTTGCTAGTGTGACTATCCCCACAGCTGTGAACACTCGTTGAGTTTTGAGAGGACCCTGGTCCCAACTATGAGCACAAACATAGGGAGGGGAAGGGAAGCAGAAGTTAGGACCGCACCTATGGTGAACGCATCCTGAGCCCTGAAGCAGGTGTCAGCTAGGTTGGGGACTGGCTTGGGCCATGGCACTGGTGGGGAGGTGGTCACAGGGGACATTGAACTCAGAGGAAATGGGCATTTTAACAAAGCCCTGCCCACATTAGAAGCCCTATCTGGGACCTGGCCCGGTGGGATGTCAAGAGAGTTGAAAGGTCAGGGACTGTTGAGCCCAGCAGATCTGGCCAAGCAGCATGTCCCCCACTCATCAGGAGGCAGTCTCAAGGAAACAGGAGGGCACGTGGGTCATCCTTTGCCCTTGGAAGTATCCAATGGGGCTAGAGGTGGGAACGTTTTCCGGGCATGGAGGTGGTGGAACACCCACTAGCAGGCATGAAAAAGGAAGCTTCTGCCCACAGCCCGGGAGCAGCTCAGTCCGGATTCTCCAACCCTTCTCGCCACACACACTAGAGTAATCTGTCCCAGCCCTTCCTGGGCACGCTGCTCCCCTGCTCTGGCCACCCTGTGCATCTTTCCACCATCCCAGACTAGATGGACAAGTTCCTGCTCCTGCTCCTGCTGCTGGCAGTCTCCCCTTTCGTGTTCTTCCAGGGAGTGGGTGAGGCCCTGGGCTGGCTGGGCAGGGGGTGAGGACATGCAGGTAGGCTGGGGAGCACTGCCAGCATGGTGATCTGACCTGGTTGAGAGGGAACGAGGTTAAGGGTCAGGTTCTGGGACGATCTGCCCTGGAAGGGTTCAAGGTCTCTGTGTGCTGTCCCTACTCGGCCTACTCCCAGGGAAACGGGTCAGGTCCCTTCCCAAGGTCTCAGAGTGGGGCTGTCACTCCCTTGGGGGCAGATTGGGGTATGAGGACTCTTCTCACTTTAGACCTTGGCGCTGGCTGGGATGGAATAGCCAATGGTAGCTCACAACTTTCTATAAAGAAGCAGCCTAGGGGCAGCGATGTAGCCAGAAGGGGCCATTAGATGGCTTATTGAGAGGCAATATTTTCATAGCACTCTTTTCGCTTAGATAGGTATGTATTCTGGATGACTTTTGGGGCTCAGCTAGGAAATCTTGGGAGACTACAATCTGCCTCCTCACCTAAGCCAGTGTAATCCTTATGCCCATCCATTTCCCCCAGAGATCCTGGCCCAGGGTGGCTGTGTGCATGTGTTCCTTCTTTGTTCTTCATTGTGGCTCAGGGGACACCCTTTACATAGTAAGCTCTTTTAGCTTTTTATGAGCACCTGAGGGCAGAGCTGGGACTGGAGTGGGGGTGGGGCACTCAGCCAGGCTCCTAGGAAACGCAAATTAAAGAAAAACATAATCTCCTAGTGTTGTTTGGTGCCAGGTTGGTAATTTCACTTGCCTTTTGTCTTACGTCTCATGTCCTAGGACCTCCCACATCACCTGGAAGGTAACATCTTTATATTTTTGTTCAAAGTTGTTTTTTCTAAACCGCTTTAGTGTGATATAATTCACCTACCATACAGTTCACTCCTAGAGTATACATAAAGCTGTGTAGATTCACTAGATTTTTGAGATCACTATGCCGAAGACCCCATTTCCTTCAATATCCAACAGCAGCAATCTAGCGGGAATATCTCCTGCCCCAAATTGCGGGTGGAAGTGTTTGGTGTCACGCCGTGTCCCCGAACTCCTGGCTCTCAGGCCACTCAGCCCCAGGCTCGTGTCTGTTTCTCCACAGCTCCAGCCACAGTGTGCATGGTCTGCAGTGTGTTTAAGAAGGGCAGATGTAAGGCAGGCAAAGGCAACTGCACGATCGAGCAAGGCCCAGGATGCAGGACCAGGGATATATTCTATTTCAATATAAGAGGTAATGATATTGAGCCAGGCCCTACTGACCTGATTCGGTGCCTGCCTCTTGACACCGGGTCAGGAAGGTGCCACTGGTGTGCCCCTAGTCTGGGGCCAGGCTTGCGTGGCGGGGAAAGGCCTCTTACTCTGAGCCCCAGCTGTTGCTCTCTGATCCTGAGCATGAACGTCCTCCTCTTCCAGATGGATATGCGTACAACCACACTCAACTGGACTGCTCGGAGGACTGCAAGGCGTGGAAGCTGATTCGTGGGAATCTGAAGGTTTCGAGCTTTTGCTGTAAAGATCAAGATTTCTGCAATAAATATAAAGGGCGGTCGCAGAAGTGGAAGCCCCGCTAACTGTTCTTTGTCGGTGTATTTGTCCGCTCCCCCTCCCCCATCTTGGGCCTCTCTGGTCGTCCCTCCCTCAGCACGTGCTCCTGAGGAGCGCGCATGCGCAGCATCCACCTGTCTCCGCCCAGTTTCTCTCTTCCCTCCTCTACTGCCCCCAACACCCCCAACACCAGGCAGGCTGGGTTCACCCTTGTGCCATCTTGCCTGCAAATCACCCGCCCTCCTCGCCTCACATCTCCCCCTCCTGCACAATCACTGTGCTTCTCTAGCTGACCCGCTGCCTGGTTTCTCATCCCACAACTCAGGAGAGACTGCCATGTGCCCAGACAGGCGATGGGCTCCATTTCGCACATCAGGAGTTGGAGGGGTCGGTGGAAACCTCAGGAAAACGTGTCCAACTGGCAGATGGATAGAGAGGCCTCAAAGTCCAAGAAGGTGCCAAGCCAGAGGCGGAGAAGATGGGATCACCAGCTTTAGGTGTTACGCACATTCTCTGAACCTACTGAGGGCTTAAGTTCTGAGACTTTCAGAGGTTGTCCAGGGAGGCGAGTGGGGGAGGGGTTGGGGGAATCACAGCCACGGGAGACCATGGGAGAGAACGTGGAGGAAGGCCACAGAAGCAGGTGGGGACCCAGGATGGAGGAGCGGTGCTGTTTTCTGTGACAACTCGCTGGTCACTGGCAGAGCAGGTGAACGAAGAAGTGGCACAGAAGCCACATTACAAGGGGTTGAGAAATGAAGGGACCGTGACAGGAGGACTTAGTGAGTATCAGCCACTCTTCCAAGGAGCTGGGGAGCAACTGAGAATGTGGAATAGTACTTTTTTTTTAGTTAAAAAAATTTTTTTAAGGTTATTTATTTTGGGAGAGAGAAAGCGAGCAAGGGAAGGGCAGAGAGAGAGAGAGAGAGAGAGAGAGAGAGAGTGAGAGAGAGAGAGAGAGAGAGAGAATTCCAGGCAGGCCCCACACTGCCAGCAGGGAGCCCAAGATGGGGGCTTGAACCCACAAACCTGTGAGATCATGGCCTGAGCCAAAATCAAGAGTGAGATGTTTAGCCGGCTGAGTAACCCAGGCACCCTGGAATAGTATCTTTTATAAGAACAGTGAAGCTTGTAGGTTTTTAGGCAAAGAAAGATTTCTATCTTCTCTAGTGTAAGTGTTTCTGCTATTATTATTATAGGAATATTTGTCACCATCTTGTTATCTTTTTAGAGTATATTTTAAAACTTCTATCACCACTTTTATATGTATATTTCCCACTCTTTTGATCCCCCCTTTGCCCCTTTATATTACACTTCCTCTGTCTTTATCTCTTGCGTTCATTTTCTTTCCCTTACCAGCCATGATGTAAAAATGGAGACTATTATCTTGTTAACGTACGTATTTAACATAAGCTTACAATTTTCATTCACAAATTAAAACAAAGGGGAACGTTTTGTTTCTCTTATAGTGACTAAGCAAAGCAAATTAATTTTGTGTGATTTTTATTTAGCCGATATTCCTAAGACTATCATTTCAAGATCTACTTTTATTTTCAGAATGTCGAATGTAAATATTTTTTGATAATTTTTCTCCCCTCAAATTGAAGTGAGATGGGAGTTAGAAGGTATGGTCAATTGGATTAGCCATTGTGGGACACATCCTTCAACTCGGAAACATCAGGAACAAACCGATAAGCATCCACAGTAATAAAACCCAACTCAAGTATTCCAATCTACATTATGCGTATCTAGTTGGGTCCTAAAGAGAGCCATGGATGGGTCAGGGTGAGAGAGGCTGTACCCGTGAGAGGCCTATTTTTTTTTTTTTTTTTGGTAAACTGCCTTAATATTCTAATGAACAATGTAAATCCCAACTATTGTAAAATATCTGAAAAATACAGATGAGTTAACAGAAAAGTTGAAAAAGAAAGATGTATGGGGCTACGCTTAGTGCCTTGCTTTCAAAGAATACCATATGGAAAGGGGAAAAATACTACCTTACAGCAGTGTGGACTGACACACACTACTCAGCCAGATGGTCAAGGTTAACATCCGTGGTGATACATCCAAGGCTAACACACACCTTTGATATGATGTGACGAGAATGGCACTTTACCTCCGTGGTTCTCCTGCTCCAGTATCACACCCAACCCTAGTCTAACCATGAGGAAAACATCAGACAAACCCAAACTGAGGGGCATTCTGCAAAATATCTACACAGTCATCTTCAAAGTTATCAATATCACCAATACCAGGGAAATTCTGTGATACCGTCACAGTCCAGAGGACATAGAAAGCCATGATGAATGAAAGAAATGAGGTATCCCGGAAGAGAAATAAGGCATTTGGCGAGAAGCTAAGGAAATCTGAACACAATATGGAGTTTACTTAATAGTAATGAATCAATATTTTTTCATTAGTTGCTACAGAAGTACCCAGGTGATGTAAACTGATAATAGCAGGGGAAACTGGGTGAAAAACTGAGTATTGTCTTTGTAACTTTTCTCTCAGTCTGCAATTATTCTAAAATTAAAAAAAAATTATTGAAACAAAGCAGCCAAACCAATACTTAGAGATTAACATCGTAAATTTTAGGCAGATCTTACAGACTGTCTCATGGTGTGGATGGCAATATAGACAAGTATTTATAACGATGTTTTTTAGCACGTGTTTTACAAGAGTAGGATCGGGCATAGAATGTGGATATTCAATGCCAACTGTTCTTGGCCACAGAGGAGGCCTCAGACTCTGGATTTGTCTTAGGCCAGCTTAGATCTTGCTCCAGCCTTTTCTTCTTAGACTCCCTCCCAACTCATCTCTTTCAGGAAAGGGCGTGGGAGGAGCCAGGAATCCTATGCCCAGCCCCCATCTGCCTAGCTCCACCAAGATTCACCAGAGCAGAGGCCTTACAACTTGTCCAAGGCCCTCAGGCACTGAGGTCAGGCAGTGGTCAGTTGGCAGCAGAGTGGTGTCTGCCCTTTGTGTTTTAAAAAAAATTTTTTTTTAATGTTTGTTTGTTTTTGAGAGTACGAGAGAGACAGAGCTGAGCAGGGGAGGGGTAGAGAGAGAGGGAGACACAGAATCCAAAGCAGGCTCCAGGCCCCATGCGGGGCTCGAACTCAGGAGCCATGAGATCATTACCTGAGCCGAAGTTGGACGCTTAACTGACGCAGCCACCCAGGCGCCCCTGCCCTTTGTGTTCTTGAATGTGAGCAGAGAACACTCCAGTTTTCCTCTCCTGGGATTGCTGTCTGGTGATTCTAGGGTGTGATTGGGCTGCCTTGTGAATTCCCTTTCTTGGAAACTTTCAGGAGTGACGGCCCTCCAAGCTTGCATTGTCCCTCTCTGTTCCTGGGAGTACCAGGGAAACTTGGTGGTGGGGGAGTGGGGGGGAGTTGGGAGAAGCCAGTGGGGAAGGGGATGCTCTCAGGCTCCTCTTCCTGCTTGGCCAGAGTCAGCTGGAAAGGGTTCGTGACTCATGACAGCTGGGAGATGAATGAATAATCAGGGCCAGGACCTCTGGGACCTTACATTGCCTCTCCCTGGGACTGGGGCTGTTCTTAGAAGACACAAGGCCAATCCCTGTGGATATGAGTGATAAATAACTATCTCCTTGGATGGGTTTTTATATGAGATCGTGTGAAGCTGTTTGGTGAGAGAGAGCAGATGTAGGTACGGGGGCTCCAAAACAGGTGTCAGTACCTGGCTTTTTTTAAAATGTCTATTTATTTTTGAGACAGAGAGAGACAGAGCTTGAGGTGGGGAGGGGCAGAGAGAGAGGGAGACACAGAATCTGAAGCAGGCTTCAGGCTCTGAGCTGTCAGCACAGAGCCCAGCGCTGGGCTAGAACCCACGAACCGTGAGATCGTGACCTGAGCCGAAGTCGCTTAACCGACTGAGCCACCCAGGCGCCCCAGTTCCTGGCTTTTATGTACAACTTGCCTTTATTCCATGTGGGCAGATGGTTTGTCTCTCTCACTGTCTATACTTTCCCTCTTTCCATGTAGTAAAATCTTAGGTGGATATATAGCTTCCCAGCTAAAGTTTACAGTTCGTTGCTTTAGTTCATTTACTTAAAAGCACCCGAACAAAATTTTAAGAAGTTCCCAAATCATGGGGTTCCTGGGTGGTCAGTGGGTCAAGCGTCCGACTTTGGCTCAGGTCATGATCTCACAGTCCGTGGGTTTGAGTCCTGCGTCAGGCTCTGTGCTGACCCCTCAGAGCCTGGAGCCTGCTTCAGATTCTGTGCCTCCCTCTCTCTCTCTCTGCCCCTCCCTTGCTCATTCTCTGTCTCTCTCAAAATAAGATAAAGACATAAAAAAATTTAAAAAAATGCCCAAATCACCTTAAGAATATGGCTCTAAAATAGAGCAGTCCTATTAAAAGTTTTGAAACAGTAGTGAAAAACTCTCCTTAAAATATACAAACAAAACAAACAAAACCCAAAATAAGTTCTGATGGCTTCACACGTGAATCTACCAACCTTTCAAGACCGCTTCTCTAACTTTTGAAACATTTTCTGGGAAATGGAAGCCATACTAGAGCTAACCAGCTGATCTGACTCCAAATTCAGATGATAGTAAAAGAGAGAAAATTATAGCCCCAAATTATTTAAATTATTTCTTATTTATTTATATTATTGTATATAATTATATATTATGTTATTATATAATATGTTATAATTATATATATTATATATAGCAGTGAATATAGTCTTTCATTAGACTGTATTTTGTGCATCATGGATAATACAATAATACAATGGATAATAATAATACAATAATATATAATTATATACAATGTATAATTATAACATAATGTGTAATATAATTATATATAATATAATTACACATAATTATATTATATATAATTATATATGTTATATATAATTAATTATGAAAATAGTTATATAAAAATTAAATAAAATAATTAAATTAAAATTAAAATTTAAAAATTAAAATAAACTAATTATAATAATTATTTATAATAATTATATATGATAATCATATATTATTAAATTGTGCTTATACATTATATACTTATTAATATATAATATATTAATAATTATATAACTATTATTATAATATAATATATTAATTTAATTTAATTTATAGTTATTTAATGTATAATTAATTATATGTCATTAATATATAATATATTAATAATAATTATATATACTGATTATTTATTTATGATTATAAGTGCACAATACCAAATAAAATGTTAGCCGTAGAATCAAAAATCTCAGCTAAAAACTACACTCATGTATCATCACTAATTTCTATAGGTCAGATGTAAGTCTAAGTAATCTCCTGAATTTGCGGCCCAAAGATTAGTAAAATTCATTACGTTTGCCAAATGCCCTATGCCATTTAACGTAACATCATCATGGGAGTTATAACAGGTGTCAGAAATCATGGGGCTGTGATAGACTCCTGGCTATCACAGATAGTGAGACATGTCCTACCCCACCCTGCCACTCATCACCCAGACCAGAGCCACATTTGGCACCCCCAACCTGGCCGTCATCTTCAGGAAGTGAGGTCTTTCCTGCAGGCCAGCTCCATGACCCATCTTCCCCATGACTATAGTCTTACGTCACCCAAGTGGGCAAAGTGTCCAAGCACTGGCCGAGTTCAACCATCAGTGTCCTGGGATGAGATAAGAAGACTCTGACATGGACTTTCTGCTGTAAGGGGAATGGCACTTTGAGAAATAGGGTGGAGCGGCAAGTCCCTTCATCAAGCTGGCCCTTAAATGTGTTCCCAGTTCATGTCTTTCCTTTCTGTGTGTGGGGGAGTTAAGGAGTTCAGTGAATGAGGCCCAAACAGACAGTGGAGGGAGGGAATTCCTGCAGTACTGTCACTGCTTGGCCCTGACACATCTGAAAGAAACTTAATACTGATGTCATCTGAGAAACCGACACAGACTCAAAGTCTGATTTCCCTAGATATGCTTATCCGTCCCCACCGAGTATGCCATTCCTCCATGCCCTGAGCCCACACAGCTCGGGACATAGCCTGGCTGCCCGGCAGTGACAGCTGAAAAATGGCTGGAGTGCATTCGTGGCCAGAGCTGGTGGTGGAGAAGAAAGTGGTGGCCGTGGTGGATGGTGCCAGGGGGTGGGTGGGGCAAGCCAGACAGGAGAGGTTTAGGGGCTGGCTCCAGGTGGTTTACACATATGGGTTTTATAATCAATGTTCCAGAATAAGCAGTGAATATCATCTTTCATTAGACTATTTTGTGCGTAATGGATGAAACTATACAAAATCCATAAAAGATGTGTTGTGAAAAGTTGCGTGTTCACCATGGTGATTTGGGAATTGATGGAGGGCCAGTGGTGGGGCAGCCTGTTCACTGCCTCATAAAGTGACATTCCTTTTCTTGCTGCTACAATTTGTCACTGGTCTGGACGATGGCAGCAGGTTCTCAGGGTGGAACATGAACGAGGTGGGAAGTACGTGGTGGGAGACTGTGGTTCAGGGACTTGGCAACACAGCCACAGTCTCCGTGTGCTGCTGGGGGAAGGGAAGCACAGGCTTGTATGGAGGGATGTGTTTGTCAGTGTGTGTGCGCGCCGGGGTGGAAGTTAGCACCGCTCATCACACAGGCAGAGAATAGGTGTCACTAACTATAAACTTGTGATATTTCTTTTTTTAATGTTTATTTATTTTTGAGAGAGAGAGAGAGAGAGGGAGAGAGAACATAGCAGGAGTGGGGCAGAGAGAGAGGGAGACACAGAATCTGAAGCAGACTCCATCCAGGCTCCCAGCTGTCAGCACAGAGCCTGTTGTGGGGCTTGAACTTCAGAGCCGTGAGATCAGGACCTGAGCTTAAGTTGGACGCTTAACCAACTGAGCCACCCAGGCATCCCAAACTTGTGATATTTCTCAGTCCCTATTTTAAATCCAACTTTTATTAAGAGGTTTAATTGTTAGCCCTGAAAGAGGGCAATAATATGGATAATGGAAGTAATAGTCGCAACTGTCAGTACTATGACATGACGTTCATGACTCTGACATTCAGTACTATTATTATCGTCTCTCCTTGGTAGAGGAATTGAGATCTACAGACATGATGGAACGTGTCATGGCCTTAATGTGTTTAAATGCTGGAAAGAGGCTTTAAATGTAGATCAGTCTGGTTTCTGAGTCTGTGCTCTGGCCAGAGCACTCCCTCACTGGGCCTCAGCCTACACACTCCCCCGGAAGACCTGTGGGGACTGGCGTGGGTCTGGAAGTGTGGCAGTTCCGGAGGCCCACTGTCTGGATATTGGAGGGGGGTAGGTTCCTGTGCCAGGAGAGAGATTGTGCCTGGCGACCTTTAAGTAGGCTGGCCGTGTAATTTATCCTGTGGACTGGGACATGTTGGGAGTAAATGGGTCTTTATTAATTACTAAGCTTGAAATAGAGGCATAGGTTAGTCTAGCTATTGGATTTCTGCCAAGTTCATGAGTCTGGGAGCACTTGTGGGCTCAAGATGAATTTAATACATGGCATCCATCAAACTTCCAATTCCTCGTGCACCCCAACCCCCCTTCCCACCCCCACTCCTAAATAGTCAGGAAACCTCCCCAACTTGTCACTCAACACAATTCCACCATGTAAAATGACCTTCCTGTGCACCCGATGTAGAGTCATTCCCTGATGGCGATTAGGAAACTTTACTGGAAGAGCAGATGAAGGAAGTCCAGCCAGGAATCTAGGGCGATATATTCTCCTGTGAGGTGATCGTGGCCTTGGCTGGTGCAGACTGAACTTGTGACTCCTGGGTAGTATCAGACACACAAGGAGGCTTTTCAGTCATTTACCATCCCCATCTTATTTTACC
>JAQQST010001755.1:0-11789 GCA_028646485.1 Cryptoprocta ferox | reverse complement strand
ATATGGTTTTTATCTTTTCTTTTGTTAATGTGATGTATCACTTTGATGGATTTGCGAATATTGAACCAGCCCTGTAACCAGGAATGAATCCCACTTAATCATGACGGTTAATTCTTTTTATATGCTGTTGAATTCGATTTGCTAGTATCTTGTTGAAGATTTTTGCATCTGTATTCATTTAAGGATATTGGCCTGTAGTTCTCTTTTTTTGTTGGGTCTCTGTCTGGTTTGGGAATCCAAGTGATGCTGGCTTCATCGAATGAGTGTGGAAGTTTTCCTTCTATTTCTATTTTTTGGAATAACTTGTGAAGAACAGTTATTACCTCTGCTTTAAATGTCTGGTAGAATTCCCCAGGGAAGCCATCTGGCCCAGGGCTCTTATTCGTTGGGAGATTCTGATAACTGAAACAATTTCTTCACTGTTATGGGTCTGTTCAGATTTTCGATTTCTTCCTGTTTGAATTTTGGTAGTGCATGTGTGTTTGGGAATTTGTCCATTACTTCTAGGATGTCCAGTTTGTTGGCATATAATTTTTCATAGTATTCCCTGAGGATTTCTTGTATTTCTGAGGCATTGGTTGTAATAGATCCATTTTCATTCATGATTTTGTCTATTTGGGTGTTCTCTCTTTTCTTTCTGAGTAGCCTGGCTAGAAGTTTATCAATTTTGTTTATTTTTTCAAGAAACCAACTCTTGATTTCATTGATCTGTTGTTTTTTTTTTGGGGGGGGTGTTCTATATTGTTTATTTCTGCCCTGATCTTTATTATTTCTTCTCTTCTGCTGGTTTGGGGTGCTCCTGTTGTTCCCCTTCTAATTCCTTTAGGTGCTCTGTTAGATTTTGAATTTGCACTTTTTCTAGTTTGTTGAAATAGGCCTGGATTGCAATATACTTTCCTCTTAGGACTGCCTTTGCTGTATCCCAGAGAGTTTGGATTGTTGTATCTTCATTTTCACTTGTTTCCATATATTTTTTTACTTATTCTCTATTTGCGTAATTGGCCCAATCATTCTTTACTAGGGGGTTTTTAGCCTCCACATTTTTGGAGGTTTTCCAGACTTTTTCCTGGGATTGATTTCAAGTTTCATAGCATTGTGATCTGAAAGTGTGCATAGTATGATCTCAATTCTTTCATATTTATGGGGGCTGCTTTATGACCTAGTATGTGATCTATCTTGGAGAATGTGCCATGCACACTTGAGAAGAAAGTGAATTCCCTAGCCACAGGCTGTAGAGTTCTAAATATATAGGTCTAATCCATCTGTTCCAATGTGTCCTTCAGGTCCATTGTTTCTTTAGTGATTTTCTGTCTAGTTGTTCTATCCATTGCTATAAGTGGAGTATTAAAATCCCCTGTAATTAGCACATTCTTATCAATAAGATTGTTTCAGTTTGTGATTAATTGTTTTATGCATTTGGGTGCTCCCGAATTTGGCGTTTAGATGTTTATAATTGTTAGCTCTTCCTGATGGAGAGACCCTGAAATTATTATATAATGTTCTTCTTCATCTTTTGTTACTGCCTTTACTTTAAAGTCCAGTTTGTCTGATATAAGTATGGCTACTCCATCTTTCTTTTCACTTCCAGTCGCAGGATAGATATTTCTCCATCCCCTTACTTTCAATCTGAAGGTGTCTTCAGGTCTCACATGAGTCTCTTTTAGACAGCAAATAGATACATTTTGTTTTTTTATCCATTTTGCTACCCTGTGTCGTTCAATTGGAGCATTTAGTCCATTTACATTTAGTGTTATTATTGAAAAATATGAGTTTAGATTCATTGTCTTCTCTGTAGAGTTCATGTTTGTAGTGGTGTCTCTGGTACCTTATTTTCCTTGCTACATTTCCAGGGTCCCTCTTAGGATTTCTTGTAGGGCTTGTTTGGTGGTGATGAATTCTCTCAATTTTTGTTTATTTGAGAAAACCTTTATCTCTCCTTCTATTTTGAATGACAGTCTTGTTGGATAGAGGATTCTTGGCTGCATATTTTTTCTGTTCATCACATTGATTATTTCCTGCCATTCCTTTCTGGCCTGCTATGTTTCAGTAGATAGGTCTGTAACTACTGCGATAGGTTTCCCTTTGCATGTTAAGGCCCTTTTATCCCTAGCTGCTTTCAGAATTTTCTCTTTATCCTTATATTTTCCCAGTTTCACTATGATATGTCATGCCGAATGTCAATTCAAATTACGTCTGTGGGGAGTTTTCTGTGCCTCTTGGATTTCAGTGTCTATTTCCTTCCTAAATTGGGGAAGTTCTCAGCTATCATTTGATCAATCACCCCTTCAGGACCTTTTTCTCTTTCTTCTTCTTTAGGAATTCATATAATACGGGTATTGTTTCATTTGATTGTATCACTCACGTCTCGAGTTCTCCTTTCGTGCTCATTTAATTTCTCTCTCTTATTCTCGGCTTCCTCCTTTTCTATACCTGTGTTTTCTATCTCACCCATTCTCCTCTCTGCCTCTTCAATCCATGCAGTGGCCACCTCCATTTTATTATGCACCTCATTTATAGCATTTTTTAACTCATCACAGCTATTTTGAAGGTCGCTGGTCTTTGTATCAATAGCTTCTCTGATGACTTGTATGCTTTTTTCAAGCCCAGTGATTAATTTTATGACAGTTGTTCTAAATTCTTGCTCCTGTTTTTTTTGGATTCTATATTGTTTATTTATGCCCTGATCTTTATTATTTCTCTTCTTCTGCTGGGTTTGGGGTGCTCTTGCTGCTCCCCTTCTAATTCCTTTAGGTGCTCTGTTAGATTTTGAATTAGTGCTTTTTCTAGTTTTTTTCTAGTTATGTTGCTTATATCTGTTTTGAGCAGTCCTGTGGCTGTGTCTTCTTCCTGGAATTTCTTTAGAGTTCTTTTGTTTCGTCATTTTGGCTAGCTTTCTGTCTCTTTTCAGTTTTAAAAGCTCATTATGCACTGTGCACCTGTTAATATTGCTATATTAAAAGAGGCTCATTAACTGTCCAGGGCCTATCCATTCAGGAAGTGTTCTTTTAATGGTGTCTCTCAGTTTCTCTTGTTGTGCCTTTGGTTATTTTATTTCCCTACTCAGTGATATTTGGGACTCTCCACCATGTGTACTTTGGCTTGTTTCAGAGGTAGCCTCATGCACTAGTCTGTCTTCTTTGCAGACTCTGTCTTTTTGTCCCACTCTTGTAGACCAGAGTATTGTGGCTTCAGTCCTTAGTTCGATACATGTGTGTGGGTGAAAATTACAGAGCTCCCTACTTCTCTGCCATCTTGCCCCCTCTCTGCTAATTATAGTATTTATGTTTTCTACATGACTTTTATAATAACATTTTTTTAAATAAATAAAATTTAGTAATAAAATAATAAAAAATTATGAAATTTACTTATTAATCTCCTTAATTAGTAACTTACTCATTACTAGTTTATCTCCAGAAAAAAATTTTTGAATTTTAAAAGTGTTGATTCCAAATTAGTAATCTACTTATTTTCTCCTTTGTCACTGTTTTTCAACGGACATCAATTTGGTTCTTTAGCCCTAAATCTAAAAAACATGAGAGGAAATCTTATAATTTTAAGACATTTATATCTTTAAGTTCTTAAAGTTATCTTTACTTATTCTTTTGTTATTTTTTAACCTGTTTGATTTTTCTCTATTGTCTCTGCTCTAGATCATTTCTGGTAATTGTAAAAAAAATAGTAAA
Source organism: Cryptoprocta ferox (assembly GCA_028646485.1). Classification (NCBI taxonomy): domain Eukaryota; kingdom Metazoa; phylum Chordata; class Mammalia; order Carnivora; family Eupleridae; genus Cryptoprocta; species Cryptoprocta ferox. The sequence continues at coordinate 8,106 of JAQQST010001755.1, read as the reverse complement.
ATGTAGCTATTAAAGGGACTTATTTATAACTATGAAGACAAATCAAGTACAATTAAGTGCATATAACTGACATTAAATGATTATAATGAATGGTTATATAAGATTCATTTTATCATACATATTGTATAATGTGACATAAGCTATTCTTTTGTTTCATTTCCTCTTTTTTGGACCATGATTTTCAGTTTGTCACTGACTTACATCTTATCTCCTACCATAATGGCAGAAATTAATGGGATAAAAGTAGTCTATTCAAAGACAAATTATCATTTCAGTGATCTACTTCAGTAAGTGCAAATTCCCCCTGCACCCATTAAAAGGTTTAGAACAGTAGAAAAGCGCTAGTTAACTAAAATTGTGTTTCCTTTCTTAGAACCATAAAACTTTCATTTTCTTCTTCTGTTAAACCTTTTTGTGTATACAGTAATTTTGAAGTCTTTCAGTGTCATGTGATACATATTTTGGCATTGTAGCTATTCTGGATTTCTTCCATGGTACTTTAATTTTGTGGTTCAGTAAACAAAACTTGGAGTTGTCTGGGAGGACTTGTACTTAAATCAGTCAGGGGTGTACTGCCTGATGAAACATTCAGTCTTTTCCCCTGATGAGGGTGTCCAGTCAGAAAAGCCCTGTTGTGTTTGAACTCAGGAAAGGTTTTACAGAAAATTATCACCCAGACTGTAAAAAGCAACTAAAGTTTTCTCAATGCTATACAGTGTCAAACTCTAATACATGTTTAGTAAATGTTTTCAGAGGCTGTTGCTTGTGATGATGAAATAGACATCTCTTTTTTTCTTCATTTAACTTCTCTAACTCAAACCAAATAGTATTGGGAAATTCTGTGTCAGAGAGTAAGTTAACAACAGATTTCATGTGATTAAATTCTCAAAACAACTGAATGAAGTAGGTCTTAGTAAATTTTGTCTATGGAGGAGAAAATCAGAGGCTTATTAGGGAAGTTAGCTAATATCCTGAGAGCCAAACAGATGGTGTTATGTAGTGCATCTGGAATTCAAACTCATGCATTTCTGATCCCAAAGTTCTAAATAAACTAAATATCCTAATAAAAAGATAATATTTATAATTAAGTTAATCAAAAATATTTATTAAATGATTCCTATTCAGAAAGTAGCATCCCTGGCACTGAAGTAAATAAATAAATAATAAACCCATTGTAATGGTAAGTTTCACTACTGCTCCTGGTGAATCTGCCTAGCAACTTTATTAAAGTCTCTTAGTTATACTCTTATTGTAAACTAGTTGCAGATATATTGTTAGCTATTCCTAGTCTACGTTTTCCCACAAGATTTATTATGAACCACATTAGAGAAATACTTCATTTAGAAATAAAAATGAAATTATATTAACTAGTAAATTTATACAATGAAACATATAATAAAGACTGAACACCTATAGCACAGCAATTAATATTTTAACTAAATATTTAAAATTAATATTTTATAATTACTCATTTTTACATTTGATTATGACTTAAGATTTCAAATATTTACACATATTATTGAATTGGTTATTTTATATCTTTTATACACAATTAAGGATTTGAGGGTCACTATCCTATATATTAATCATTTTCACATTATCTTCTATGATTTTATGTATTTCTTACCATTACTTAACCCAGGGAACTGAGAGAATGATTGTGATTTCTGTTGGACTTGCCTATTCCAAACTGGAATCAGCTGCCCATTTTTTTGGATCAGTCTCTGGTTAGCCAGCTAAAGGGAAACATTTTGTGTCTCAGGGCCTCTGACAAATAGATCTTGAAAAATGCCACTGATTCCATTTCTGATGTTCTAATTTATATTGTCATCTATCCTGCACAGTTTTTGGTCAACAACTTTACTAGTTCCTCCTAACTCCAAGTTCTTCTAACACAGATTTTTCTGTATTTCCTTGAATACCTGAAGCCAGTTTTCTGTGGGGCAAGGAGCACCACCCTATCACCCAGCTCTGGTGCACTTGAGTTCTGACTTGCTCTCCCTGGTTCCTGTTGTTGTTGCTGTTGTTGTTGTTGTTGTTGTTGTTGTTGTTGTTGTTTTTCCTCAATTACTAGACTTCTTCTCAAGCTCTTTTCTTCTCATCTTGGAAGATCTTCCCTTTCTAAATATCTGGGAAACCTTCTTGTTGGGGACTGCTGCTACCTGGAAGACAGAATTCTGCTACTCCAAACATGTCCTATATTCAGCCCATAAAAGTCCAAGCCTTGTTCCACATCATTCTTTTTCCTTAGATGAGACCAAGTCCATTATAGTTATATCTAGGGAGTTACATATGTGTTAACAGTTAAAAATTTAATGTGTAGATTAAGGAATCATTTCAAGAAAAAATAAAATATTTTGAATTAGCTTCCTGATAGCTGAAGGGAACAGAGGACTTTCTGATTTGTCCTATTTACTTAATTGTCTCCAAACTTCCTGATTGGCCATTAGAAAAGCAGGAAGAAAGTCAGGAGGAAAAATATTTGTTCAGTAATCACTGAAAAGAGGAAACTATTTTCTGTTCATCTGCCAGATTAAAGAAGAACATTTTAATTTGAGGAATAAGGACTAATTACCTAATTAATAGGTCCTACCCTATAAAGATTTTAGGCACAGAATAAATAGAAATGCTTAACTGAGCAGAAATATAGAGAAGCAGACATTATTACTTCTGGTTATCTGTTTCTTCATCTATAAAATAAATAGGTTGGTTAAAAATCATCTGTAAAATATCTTTCCACTTAAATAACAATCTAAACCCTGATCAGAAGAATCCTCTGACAGCTGGCTTTCAGAGGCAGATCATTATAAGACCTTAAATTTAAGAGAATATGTTTTTATAGATTAATATTAGTTGACTGCTAACTTATATCTATATTTATCTCCATATATCTTTATCTACATTTATATTTCTATCTCTACTACCAATGAGCAGTAGATTTTATGTTTATTTTCAAAATTTATCTTTTGGAAAATATTTACTGTCTACTCCAAAGGATATTAAGTAGATGGAACTAATTCCCCCTCTAATCCTGTTGTGGGTGTGTGTATTGGGGGGAGTATTTGATGTTTAATCTAGTTGTATTGTCTAAGAAGGTAAGCCACTAAAGGGGTAAAATACAGTATAGGTGATTTTAGAAAAGAACAAGACCGTATCTAGATTCAGAGGAGATGATGTTAAAATAAGAATGTAGTTGAGTTTCTGCAGTTGGATGGATGAGAAAAAATTCCAGAGGGAGTTAAGGGCTGGAGCAAAGGCACAGAGGCTAGAAGGCAAGGGATGTATCCAAAGGAAGGTAAATAGATCAATTTGGCTAGAATAAAACATTAATAGCAGATCATATTGCCTGAATGCCAGATCATATGATCATATTGAAAATCATATGAATATTATATTGAGGGAATGATGCACTTTAGTTTGTTTTGGTTGCCACTGGAAAGTTCAAGGATTTTTAAGGAGAGATTTATGTAGTTTACCAAAAAAATGACTGGAAACGTAGATGGATGGGAAGAGGGGCTGATTAGAAGAGCGAAAAAACAAAAAACAAAAAACAAAAACCTTTTAGAGACTATTATTATAGGATAGGCAGTAGCCAAATCAGGTCTGAAAGGAAAAGAGGAATCACACAGACACAGAGACTAATTGCATAATGGAGGATAGGGAAAAGAAAACACGATTCTGAAATGGCTATATGAACAGTGGACTTCTGAATGAAATGGGGTCAGGATACTGTAGCTTTTGTTAAGCAGGTTGTTGAACACGAAAGACTAGATTCAAGATATTTTGCCTAGAAATATTTGAGAATTATTTGCAAAGTGATAAATATTGAACAGGGTATTCCTTCTCTTTTTTATTTTACAACATTACATGAGGTAGGAAGAATTTAATCTTTAATTGAGAAAACTGAAAGTCAGGTAGATTAGTTATAAGGCCTGCACAAAGTCACATGATCAGTCAGCACCTGCACTGAGATTCATATTCTATTTGAAGTGACAGGAATATTATTGACTTTTTTCTGAGACTTTTGATAAGAAAGAAGAAACTGAGAGAATAGTACCTTAATTATTTTGTTAGTTTGCATGTTTGTCTTGATACAGAGGGAGAACATGATGTTAAGTGGAAGTAGTTTTCTCTACTGATGACAGACATAAGGTTTTGGAAGATACTAATGAGAAATGGAACCAAAGGACAAGCTGACTTTGGGAAGGAGCAAAATTACTCTTCCTTTGAGACAGGTGGGAAGGCAGAGTCATGGAGTCTTTGGAGTCTGCATTAAGAAACTGGGGTGCTCTGGAGATGAGTAGGAAAATGTAAATTTTATGGAGTAATGAGATGAATGCTTGAATTTCTGAGAAAAATTAGAAAACCAGATGAAAGTAAATAGCATGCTTATCCAGTTGACTCTTGCACATCAAAGTATTTGGGGTGCTGACCACCCTGGGACAGTCAAAAATTCATGTATAACTTTTTGCTCCCCTAAAACTTAACTACTAATAGCCTCCTTTTGACCAGAAGCCTTACTGATAACATAAATAGTCAACTAATATATATTTTATATGTTATGTGTATTACATATGGTGTTATTACAATAAAGCAGGCTAGAGAAAAAATATCATCAAGAAAATCATAGCAAAAATACATATACAGTCCTATACTGTATTTGTCAATACCGTAAATTTATGTCCTCTGTTACAAAATGAATTATGTCAGTACCCACATCAATATTATATGATATAAAACATTATAGATATTATACATATTACTAGTACTAGACATCAAAATGAAAAGATAATGTGAAAAAAGAAATTCATATTTATTTACAGGTATAATGATTCATGCATTGAAAATGAAGAAGCAGCATTATGATTGCCTTATGATACCCTGGGATAATTGATATGATTCCTTCATGGCAGCCTAGCCCATACACTAATGAATGAATCATTATAGAGTTTTTATAGCATATAGTATTATATTCATTCATAATACAGTATTGGAAACATTAACTTCAACATGTCTAGGCTACATGGTTCATCTGTGAGTTTTGTCAAATTGTCACAAATCTCCAAAACTTTTTCCAATATAATTATTGAAAAAAATCTGCATGTAAGTGGGCCCATACAGTTCAAATCCATGTTGTTCAACAGTCAATTATAGTCAGCTTCTGTGACTTTTTAAAACAATGATTAAAGTCCAAGAGGCCATCTTTACTCAATGAATATTACATAATAGTGTTAACTATAAATTAAAACTGATATATTTAGGTCAAAATTACTTTTACTTTGAAAAGAGTAACACATTATTTTCAGAGGGTTAGTTAAGACTACCATTTCTGTCTGCAGCTTCTGTAAGCTCTTTACTTACAGCATGACTGGCAGCTCTAAAGCTTATCAGTTGGAAGTGCTTTCCACACTGACCTTCCTAAATGAGCCATGAACATCTTTACTTCTCTTAGTTAGCAATATCAGAAAATAAAGTAGAAAAATAATGACCAATTTAAATATTTATAATAAGCTATACTTTTCCCAAAATGTGGGCTTTATTCATCATTAAATGGTAATTATGTATACAAAATAGGACAAGAACAAAGTATGGGTGTACAACTTACTGAATTGTAAATCATAGAAAGAATGAATCTCATTAAGTTATGGTGGCCAGGAAAGGTTTAAAAGAGGATGTGAGGGGAATTAACCTTTGAATTATCTTTTGTATTTTTAATATGAAGCATATGGAATAAGGAATTATGAGTAAAGTAGAAATGGGAGCTGTTTCTGGACCAATGAGTAAATTGATGGAAAAGATTATATAAGTAGAATGGATATTGCTGGAAAAATAGTTTGGCATTAGATATAGAAGATATATTCATTTATACAATGAAGAAAATAAATTTTAAGCAGTGTTTGATGTATTCCAAGAAGTTATTTCCAAGATTACTTTGGAATGGGGAAAAAATAGGGAAAAAGGGAATAGATGGAAGATGTGATGATCCATATATATGTTAAGTGCCACTGACCTGACCAGGCCAATGGCAGAGAGAATTGAAACAAATGAACAAAAGTCATGTAAAAGAGATTTAAAAGAAGAAAGGATATTCTAATCACAAAGAATATAATAAATAAAGGCATGGGAGAATCAAAACAATTGCTGTATTCTGATAAGAATCCTAAGTGAGTATAGGGAAGTGTGTGGAAATGAAATTGGAAAAGGTAGCCAGAGCCAAGATGCAAAAGGCCATGTTAAATGACATGAAACTTATCTCATGTAAAATGAGGACTCTACAAAGTTGTTTCAAGCACAGGAATAGGCAGAGTTAAAATTAAAAGAAAGTTTCATTTGTTTGGTTGCTAGTAGTAAGGAGCTGATAGGTAAAACTTTAATTTGGATGATGAAGAAGCAGTGGCCAATAGAGCAGAAAACAAAAGGCACAAAGCTCAGTCAATATTTGGGAGAGTATTCTAGAGGATGAAATCAAGAATGCAGGAGGACAAAGGGGTTGTAGGATAAAAAGACATGATAAAAGAATGAAATATAAATGTTAAACTGTCTAAAAGTAGAAATCGAGATCCAAATTTGTGGTCATCTGAATAGTTACAGAAATGAATAGAATTAAAAGCACTTAGTGCAGAAGGAATTATGAAATCCACTGCTGAATAACTCATTTTGAAAGCTATATTTTTGTTATTCACTATTATTGCATGAATGACCGGATACTAGTAGATTGTGAACAAAATGGTTGAAAAACGTGACATAGGTACTGGATTTCACAGACCAGAAGATAAATCATTGAAGGAGATTTGCAGAAGAATGGGCTAGAAATTGGCAACAGACTGTGAAGAAGGTGATACTATCAGAAATACATTAGGAAGTGGACAGAGACTCTTATCAGATACCTAAACATGTAGACAGACTTCTTGACAACACAAAATGAGAAAACAGTGAATCCTTTACCCATTTACCCCCAAGAACACATTCAGAAAACAATTTCAGCAGGTTCATTGGTCCTCTGACTGCCATTCAAATGTCAGTGGACAATTACTAGCCACTATAGATCAGCAGTTCGAGGGCTGAGCTAACTCGGGGTGCTCATATGGGAAAACTAAGGTGACTAAGTTGTCAGAACACAGACAAATTAAAAAGAGGCTTAATTCTCCCTGTTGAAAATAAGGCAAGAGATTTCCCATACTTCCTTTTTCTCAGAGCATTTCCTTTAGAAAATGCTTTAGAAAACTTGTAAGTACAGTCTCTTCTCTTTGAAATGTATATAAATCCTTTTGAAGGGTAATCAGTCCTCTTTCTGAAAATGTCTGGAATGTCTTTTCATTAAGAATGTCTTTCTCTAGGATCTAGGAACATCTCTTTGAAATGTAAACACCCTTATCTCCCAGTTCCAGTAGGAGGGTAGGCACCTTGCTCACCTTTTGCAAAACTATCTCCTATCATAAGGATAGTTTGTTTTTCCTCTAGGTAAAGCTAGTTAGCTAACACAGAAGGTCACCTCAACTATCAGGTAAGGTTAAGATAAACTATGTATGACAAATGATGAAGTCCTCTTACTTGAGGATAGTCATTGTCTATCTTGAAAAAAACTTTGTAATTTGTTTGTGGGGAAGGAGAAAAAATTTCCTCTGCCCCTCTAGGTCCCTGGGTCAGGCAGACCCATTCAAACCCCCTCTCCTCCCTGTGCCCCACCTGTAATAAAAGATTAATAGGAGAAAAACAAACAGAAATTTAGTAACATGTATACCCCCTGTATTCATGGGGCATACCCAGAAAAACTGAGTTAGCTCCCCCAAATGGCTCAAGCCACCACCTTAAATACCATCTTTACTAAAGACAAAGGATGTTGGGGGAAAAGAGAGGGCAATTATAGATTACCTCGCCAAGTACAGTAATCAAGGGTGTGGTTGTTATAAAAAGATTTAAAGTTTCTGCCTTCTCCATTGATAGTTTCTAAAGATTTAGACATTCTTCAGTTTCTGGTACAGAGAGTTAGACACCTTTATAAATGGAAATTTCCTTTATAAATGTAAATGTCTCTTATAAAGAAGTAACTTCTCTGTTTTTAGAGCTTTTCCTATGTTACTGTTTCTTTTTTTTTTTTTCTTTTTT
>JAQQST010001754.1:0-11791 GCA_028646485.1 Cryptoprocta ferox | reverse complement strand
TCTTATTCATTGGGAGATTTCTGATCATTGATTCAATTTCTTCACTGGTTATGGGTCTGTTCATATTTTCTATCTCTTCCTGTTTGAATTTTGGTAGTGCATGTGTGTTTAGGAATTTGTCCATTTCTTCCAGATTGTCCAGTTTGCTGGCATATAATTTTTCATAGTAATCTCTGATGATTGTTTGTATTTCTGAGGGGTTGGTTGTGATAGATCCATTTTCATTCATGATTTTGTCTATTTCGGTGTTTTCCCTTTTTTTTACTGAGGAGCCTGGCTAGAGGTTTATCAATTTTGCTTATTTTTTCAAAAAACCAACTCTTGGTTTCATTGATATGCATTTTTATGTTATTTATTTATTTCATTTATAGCATTTTTTATCTCGTCACAGCTATTTTGAAGGTCCCTAATCTTTGTATCAATAGCTTCTCTGATGACTTTCATGCTTTCCTCAAGCCTAGCGATTAATTTTATGATAATTGTTCTAAAGTCTTGTTCAGTTATGTTGCTTATATCTGTTTTGAGCAGTTCTGTGGCTGTGACTTCTTCCCAGAATTTCTTTACAGGAGAGTTCTTCCGTTTCATCATTTTGGCTAGCTTTCTGTCACTTGTCAGTTTTAAAAGCTTGTTATGCACTTTGTACCTGTTAGTATTGCTATATTAAAGGAGGCTCATTGACTGTCCAGGGCCTGTCCGTTCAGAAAGTGTTCTTTTAATGGTTTCTCTCGGTTTCTCTTGTTGTTCCTTTGATCATTTTATTTCCCTACTCAGTTATATTTGGGATTCTCCACCATGTGTACTTTGGCTTGTTTCTTGTGGTAGCCCTGAAAAGGAAAACAGACAGACAAATACACAGCGAACAAAAGCCCGCAAATGCACAGACAATTTAAACAAACAAGCAAACCAAAAGGGGGGAGGAGAAAAAAGAAAAGGAAAAAAGAGAAAAGAAAAAGGGGGGGCAAAAACAACAAAAGCAAAGGACAGTCTATACGTTTAAAACCAGTGGAGGGGAGAGATAAGAATGAGATAACGGAAAATATATCTGAATGGCAAGAACAGAAAATATATCTGAAAGGCAAGAATTAATCTATTCATGGCAATGCATCAATGTTGGTCTTTCCCACGCTCCGGGGAGGAAAAGGAGTAAAAGAAAAAAAAAAAAAGGCAGCTCTCCAGTGCTGATGGGTGGGGTTTGGTGTAGGTAGGTTTCATGTGCTGCTCTCCAAGGCCCTGTCTTGGTGGTTGTGAGGAGAAAATTGGCAGCGCCCCAATCCCTTCTCTAACCACGCGTTGCAACCCACTCTTTTGGGTCTGATCTCCCTGTGCCGTGGGCGGGCCAAGTTGTATTTTCCAAGCCCCGCCTCATTGTCAAATCCTAGTCCACCCACTTTAATGATACCACCGGAGATGAGATGTACTCCCATAGGCCGGGCTGCTTCCTAGCCGGGGATCGAGTAGGAGGGGTTGAGGAACAGTTTCTCCTGGCGCCGACAGGAATCAGGGCACCAATCCCAAGGAAAATGCACCAGCTAAAGGGGACAGATCTCTCTCCCCGAGCCCTGCGGTTATAGGTTATAGATGGGATGATAGGATCCCTCTCTGTCACGCGCCGAGGTTTTTCTCTTCTCTAGAGACAGCTTTATGAGCGTTTTCAGCTTCTCTTTCTCTTCCCCTCATCCCTCCGTGGCTCTGCAAGCTCCCTGATGCTCTGCGTGGAATGGGGCTCTCTCCTCTCCAAGCCTCAGGGTCCTGGCCCGTTTTTATCTTCCCCAGTTGGCAGTCACTCACGCACAAGGCTGTCTTCTTTGCAGTCTCTGTATCATTTCCTCCCACTCTTGTAGATCAGAGTATTGTGGCTTCATTCCTTCTTAGTTTGATAGATGCGGGCATGTGAAAATTACAGAGCTCCCTACTTCTCCGCCATCTTGCCAACCGGGGGAAAGATATTTTAAATACACATGCACAAACATATTCATAGCAAAACAAGGAGGAAACACTCATGACAATTATAGTCCTCATTTCTGTAACTGATCATATAGTCATAGTTGGTATTTGTAACATCCTTCTTCTACTACCCATTTCATATTTTATTTGCCTTCAGCCAACACCTCAGCTGGTCATTGTTCTTTATATGGTAGAGTGACCCAAACCTTCTTTCTGAAGAGTTTGGGCCATTAGTAGTCCTGCTTGGATTCAGTTGCGTAATTTTCCATTGACCTTTATCACAGGGCCTGGTAATACAAAGTGATGCCCTGTATTCCAGACATACTTTTCCTTATCTCTATTGTAGAATAGCAGACCTATTTCCTTTTAGAAGTCAGGATCAATCACTCCAGCTAGCACAGTATCTCCTTTCCTTACCTGTTGATTCAGAAGCACGAGACATTCACAGTGGCCAGGTGACAGTCTTAACTTCGAGTTCAATGGAATCAGTGTTGTTTCCCCTGGTGAAATCAGCCCTCCCTTTGTAACTAAGGTCTGTAGGCAAGTGGAGCCTATGGTTACAGTTATAGGAAGCAAAAATTTTGCTAGTCGGTCACTAGGGATAATAGTGTTGCTACTCCCATTTCTATCTCTTGATTACTGGACCAATGTATCCTGGTTATGGGAGAACAAGTATCATATATTGAACACTGATTCAGAGCATATACAGCCTTCTGGGGAAACTTGTTCCAGAACTACAAGGTTTTGCCACCTACATAAAGTTGTGATTGAGTCTTCAAAAGGCCATTCCACCATTCTAAGACAGCTGGTTCAGCATGGTAGGGTGCATGGTGATACCAATAAATTCCATGAGCATGGATACACTGCTGATCTTCATTTGCTGTGAAGTGAATAATTGCATTGCTGTGTTGCATATCATGAAAGTGGATAAGGATTTCTTTAAGTCCACAGATGGTAGTTTTTGGAGAAGCATGGCATGTAGGAACTATAAATCAGTATCTAGAGTAAGTGTCTATTCTAGTAAGGACAAAATGCTGCTCCTCCTATGATGTAAGTAATATAATATAACCAACCTGCCACTAGGTAGCTGCCTGATCACGCTGGGAATGGTCACATATTGGTAACTCAGTATTGCTCTCTGCTGTTGGAAGATTGGGCACTCACAAGTGGTTCTAGCCAGGTTTCCTTGGTGAGTAAAAATCCATATTGCTGAGCCAAAGCATAACCTCTATCCCTGACACCATGGCCACTCTGTTCATGAATCCAGTGAGCAATGACAGAGATGACAGGGTGGCTGGTGAAAGAAGCTGACTGGTATCCACAAAGTGTGTCATCCTATCCATTTTATTATTAAAGTTATTCTTTTCTGAGATTACCTTCAAAAGGACATTAACATGAGACACAAACATTTGCATTTTCACCTACTGTGAAATGTTTATCCACATGCATCTTCCCCAAATTTCCTTGCCAACAATTTTCCATGTTCCTTCTGAATCCCTGACCATCCAGCCAAACTTTGGCAATAGCCCATGAAGTGACCATTTTTCCTTCCAAGCAAAATGGACAAACAGGTACATTGCTCAAAGTTCTGTGCACTGAATTTTCCTCATAAAATTGAGTAATAAACTACCATATCGTCCAACAATTATACTTCTGGGTATATATCCAAGGAAATGAAAATAAGATATTAAAGAGATATATTCACTCCCATGGTTTTTGCAGCATTATTCACAATAGCCAAGATATGAAAGCAACCTAAATTCCCATCAATGGATGAATGGATAAAGAAGATGTAATATATATATATATATATATATATATATATATATATAATTCAACTTTAAGAAAGAAGGAACTCCTGCCATTCTCAACAACATGGATGGACCCTGAGGACATTATGCTAAGTGAGATAAATGAGACACAGAAAGACAAATACTGTATGATGTCATTTATATGTGGAATCTAAAAGGGCCACATATAAACAGAGAGAGACATGGTGGTAACCAGGGGCTAGGTATGGGAGAATAGGAGATGTTGTTTAGGGTACAAACATACAACTAGTTTATAAATAAGTCTTGGAGATCAAAAGCAAAGTATAGTGAATATAAACAACAATATTTTATTATAGTCATCAAACTTACTAGGAGACTAGGTTTTAATTATTCCCATCACGAAAAAAGAAATGACAATGTTGGAAACAATAGAGGTGCTGACTATTGCTACAACGGCAATCAATTTATCAAGTCAACATGTTGTACACCTAAAATTTACATAGTGCTATATGTCAAATATATTTAAAAAAAGCTGAAGACAAACAAAAAAGACCTTCAGCAAGAAATAGGATAACCTAAAGTTAGTAAAGAACATCTACCAAAAACCTACTTCCAACATTATACTTAATAACGAAAGACTGAATGCTTCCCCCCTAAGATTGGCAAAGGGGTAACGATTTATGTCCTTACCACTTTACTCAACATGATCCTGGAATTCTATCCAGTACAATAAGGCAAGATAAAGAAAAAAATAGAAAATTAGGTGGAAAAATAAAACTGCTTCTATTTGTAGATGACATGATTGTCTATATATAAAATTCCAAGGAATCTACCAAAAAGTCCTAGTATTTAGTGCAAAAGAAAAATCTTAATATTTAGTGTAATTGAGATCAGCCATGTCACAGGTTAAACGATCAATACATTAAAATATATCCCATTTCTATATAAAGTAACACTGAAGATGTGGAAACCAAATTAAAAATGCAATTCCATTTACAATTACTTTAATGAAAATGTATTACTTAGTGCTATGGATTGAATTATGCCCCAACCCACCCCTCCAAATTCATACGTTGAAGCCCTACCCCCCCCCGTGTGATGTTATTTGGAGATAAGGCTTTTAGGAAGTAATTAAAGTTAAATTATGTCATAAAGGTAGAGTCCAAATCCAATAGGACTGGTGGCCTTAAAAGAAGAGGAAGATCTCTCTCTTTATCTCCCTCCCCATGCATGCACTGAGGAAATGCCATGTGAGCACTTGAAGAGAAGCTCTTACTAGAACCCAACCATGCTGTCACCCTGATGTCATACTTCCAGGCTTTAGAACCGTGAGAAAATAAATTTCTGTTCTTTAAGCCACACAGTCTATGGTAATTTGTTATGGCAGCCCAAACATACTAAGACACTTGGGTATGCACTTAAAATATGTACAGTATTTGTATGCTGAACATTACAATACACTGATGAAAATAAAGAACTAAGCAAATGGAGAGGCATACTATGTGCAAAGATAGGAATATTCAATATAGTAAAGATATCAACTTTCTCCAAATTGATCCATAGGTGTAGTGCAATTTAATATCCAAATTCCATCAGAATTCCTGTACACATAGACAAGCTTATTCTAAAATTGATATGGAAGGTCATGGGCCCTGGAATAGCTTAAATAATCTTCAAAGAGAATAAAGTGTCAGGAATGACTTTATGTGATATGAAGACTTACTATATAGCTACACTACTCAAGACTGTTTGGTATTAGTGCAGGCATAGACACATAGATCAATGGAGCAGAATAGACATCCCAGAAATAGAACCACACAAATATGTTTATCTTGTTTTTTACAGTGGTGCAAGAACAGTTCAGTGGAGGAAGGATAGCCTTTTCAACAAATGGCACTGAAGTAATTGAACATCTATGGACAAAAATAAATCTTGATCTAAACCTAACACCTAATATAAAAATTAACTCAAAGTGAATCACAGACTTAAATAAAAAACTTTAAAATATTGAGGGGAAAAACATAAAATCTTCGGGGTTTAGGGCCTAAAAGTTCTTAGGCCTGACAGCAAAAGCATGATCAATAAAGGAGAAATTGATCAATTGGATGTCATAAAAAATAAAAACTTTTGCTCCGCAAAACCCATTGTAAGGAGGATTAAAAAAATAGTACAGACTAGAGGAAAATATTTTCAAATCAAACCTCCAACAAGGAATTACTATCAAGAATATATAATAGTTCTCAAAACCCAACAGTGAAAATGCAAAACAAAGAGAAAACAATAAAAATCCAATTAGAAAATGGGCAAAACATGATGATATAGAGACAGATTGCATATACGCACATGAAAAGATGTCCAATATCATTAACCATAAGGCAGACTCAAATTAAAACCACAACGAGATATTGCTATACACCTATCAGAATGGCTAAAATAGAAGTTAGTGACAACATCATATGCTGGGGAGGATATGGAGACATTGGATCACTCTGTGTTGCCGGTGAGAATGTAAGATGGTACAGTCACTCTGGAAAATAGTTTGGCAGTTTCTTATAAAGCTAAATATGCAATTATTACTATATGCCCTAGAAAACACACTCTTTATCTTAAATAAAAACTTTTGGTCACACAGACACCTGTACACAAATATACATAGTAGATTTGTTTGTCATAGCTAAAAATTGGAAACATCCCAGATGTCCTTCAACAGGTAAATGTTTAAACAAACTGTATTGTATACACACCATGGAATATGACTCAGCAATAAAAAATTAACTATTGATACACCAAACAACTTGGATGATACAGAGTATTAAGCAACTACATATTGTTTTATTTCATTTATATAAAATTTTAGAAATGACAAAACATTAGAGTTGGTGAGTAGAGTTGTAGTCCTAGTGGTTAGTGACTGCTATGACGGGACATGAATTTATATATGTGATCTAACTCTGTAGAACTTGTTTTGTACCAGCCTCAGTCTGTCAATAACCAATGTTGTGGCTGGACTGGCCCTTGTGGTTCTTATAGTGATTGCAAGATGCCCTCAGCAGCAACCATCAGGAAACTTTGAAAATAAAAGTTTATTACTTGCACATTCTGGAAATTACATAACATACCTGGAGCATCACAGCAAGGTCATGGGGACGCAAGGGAGAGTAGGCAAGGGCCTAGGGTTCTCCTTTTATTGGGGTGTAGAGTGGGGGGCCTCAAGTGGCCCAAATGATCTCTAAAACAAAGGAGTCTGGGGTGGGGTGGGGGCAGCCTGGCTTTTTTATTTTTTAATTTTATAGTTTATTGTCAGGTTGGTTTCCATATAACACCCAGTGCTCTTCCCTTATCTAGACTTGTAGCTGGTATTGTATTTATTCAAAATAGCCATCTTCAAGTGGATACCTCAAAAAAATAGTGAGATATCTACTTAATAACCAAGAGATCAAGATTTCCTTTATAATAAAAGTCCCCAGAGGCAATGCACACAATGGCAAAGGCCCTCTGTCCATCGCTCCTCCTCCATACACCTTGCAGCAATTTCTCCGTCATCCTTCTGTCACGTTGCAGCAATGACTTCAGCTAGTTGAGAAATACGGCCGTCAAAATTAACTGTTCAGTGTGTACCCAAAACCTTGTGAAACCTAAAGTAAGGCTGAATTCAGAAAATGTGCAATGGCAGGGCGGCAGAAATCAACCACAGTCACTGGAGACCCTCGGGTATGCAGATATGCACTGCAGGGGATATTTGATTATGTTGACAATTATGTTAATTATGCACAGGTATTCACTGTGGTTTTTCTCCTCAAACACACTACACTCAGACTGATTAAAAAATTCTCCAATGCAAAAAAAAAGAATAAATAAAGTGGATACCTCTTTTATGTAGATGACTTGGCAATCAAAGCTTAAGTTGAGGCACTTGCACTTCAAAAGGAAAGGCCACCTGTCAGAGATTACACATAAAACTTGGGAAATTTGTATAAGATTGGTGAATTTTATCAATAAAAGTATTCTAGACTTGTAGCTGGTATTGTATTTATTCAAAATAGCCATCTTTTGAATGAATATTCAAAAAATATTCATACTACATTTTTACAAAATACTACCATTGGGGGGGAACTGGGTAAAGGGTACAAGAGATCTTTCCATATTATATATTACAACTCTATGCATATCTATAATTATCTCAATAAAAAGTTCAACAATAATAAGTATGTCATGATGTGCCTAGGCATTGTTCTAAATACCATGCTCCACTAAAAGGAACCAGAGCTCTTTATAGAAATGTGTGATTCCAGGGGCGCCTGGGTGGCTCAGTCGGTTAAGCGTCCGGCTTCGGCTCAGGTCATGATCTCATGGTTCGTGGGTTCGAGCCCTGCATCGGGCCCTGTGCTGACAGCTAGCTCAGAGCCTGGAGCCTGCTTCAGATTCTGTGTCTCCCTCTCTCTCTGACCCTCCCCTGCTCATGCTGTCTCTCTCTCTCAAAAATAAATTTAAAAAAAACATAAAAAAATAAAAAAAAAAGAAATGTGTGATTCCAGGGCTGGGAGTGTAAAAGTCTAAGGAGAGCGTGGAGCATCTGGTTCCAAAAAAAAACAAGGAAATGGTCAAAGATTAATGGAGAAATGCAAAAGGACATAGGATCCAGTTTGAAAAGGCTCCTATGAGCCAAAGTTGGAATACTTTGATCTTAAAAAATTAGTTCACTGTCAATTATGGAATTGAAGATTACTATTACTCCTACTCTTTACTCTGGAAACTGATAATTAAAAGTAAAGAATTAAGTATATACCCTGCCTTTAAGGGAAAAATAGTCCATCCACATTTGGTGAGAGAAAGTTCATGTTTATGGACGAAAGTCAGCTAATAAAAGTAGAAGGAAAATTAGAATTACAAAATCACCATTTTATAATCAAACAACATTGAAATAATTGGTTCAATCAAAGGTTATCAATGGACTCTTAAACCATTAGACAAAAGTTGGAAAGGAACAAGATATTCACACAGTATGAAAATAACATCCCTCAGATTACTTTCATATTGCAAAAGGAAAACTGTACTTCCATAATGGAGAGATCTGGCAATAATTATCTTAATGAAGATACAGCATTTAGTATCATTACTACCGGAATAACTTGACATCATGAACCTTTGATGTGATGCAATATGAAGTATACAACATCTGCCAAAACAACATACTTGCCAAAATGTGTAACTTAAATCTAATCAAGCCTTTAGACCTTTTAGCTGTTAAGGAAAAATATTGGGTAAAAGAGCAATCTAAAGGACACTATAAGGAAAAAATCAGGCAAAATCAGTAAGTGCTTGGCCTGGTTGATTATTATGATTTTTTTAAACTTAAAAGTTTTATTTAAATTCCATTTAATTAACATACAGTGTAATATTAGCTTCAGGTTTAGAATTCAGTGATTCATCACTTATATACAACACCCAGTGTTTATCACATAAAGTGCTCTCCTTAATCCCCATCACCTGTTTAACCCATCCCCCAACCCACCTACCCTCCAGTAACCCTCAGTTTGTTCTCTATGGTTAATAGTCTGTTTTGTGGTTTGCCTTTCCTTTTTCCCCAATGTTCATCTGTTTTGTTTCTTAAATTCCACATATGCGTGAAACCATATGGTATTTATCTTCCTCTGACTTATTTCTCTTAGCATAATACTTTCTAGCTCTATCCATGTCATTGCAAAAGGCAAGATTTCATTCTTTTTGATGGCTGAATAATATTCCAGTGTGTGTGTGTGTGTGTGTGTGTGTGTGTGTGTGTGTATGTGTGTATTACATCTTTATCCATACATCAGTCAATGGACATTTGGGCTCCTTCCATAATTTCGCTATTGTTGATAATGCTGCTATAAACATAGGAGTGCATATTTCCTTTTGAATCAGCGTTTTTGTGTCCTTTGGGTAAATGCCTGGTAGTGCAATTGCTGGATCATAAGATAGTTCTGTTTCTAACTTTCTGAGCAAACACCATACTGTTTTTCCTCAATTAGTCTCAATAACTTATTTTTGCTTTTGTTTACAATGGCTCAGGAGATATATCTAGAAAAAAGTGCTATAGCAGATGTCACAAAGGTTACTGCCTATGATCTCTTATAGGATTTTAATGGATTCCTGTCTCACATTTAGGTCTTTAATTAATTTTAAATGTATTTTTGTGTATGGTGTAAGAAAGTGGTCTAGTTTCATTATTTTGCATGTTGCTGTCCAGTTCTCCCAACACCATTTGTTGAAAAGACTGTCTTTTTTCCATTGGATATTCTTTCCTGCTTTGTTGAAGATTAATTGACTATATATTTGTGAGTTCATTTCTGGGTTTTCTATTCTGCTCCATTGATCTGTGTGTCTATTTTTGTGGACTGGCCTTGTTAATTAAAAACAAAACTCAATGTCATGTGAAAAAATGACAGTGAGATTGTTCCAGATTAAAAAGACTTAAAAGAAATAACCAAAATTAATGTGTTAATTTTAATTAATCCTGCATTGAGGGAGAAATTGTTTATAAAACACATTTAGGCAACAATTTAGGAGATTTATATATATACTGATAGATAAAATTGGGGAATTATTATTGATTTGTAGATGTGATAATGATACTGTGGCTATACAAGAAACTATGCCTTGTTAACCTTAAAAATAAAGCTGATGGTTATTTTATCAGCAAAATTGGGTTTATTTGGGAATAGCAGAGACAAGCAAACTATGGCAAAACTGTAGGTAAGTCCAACAAACAAAGGAGAGGAACATTATTTTAAGGGGAAGAAGAAGGAGGAAGTTGGGAAGGGTTGTTCTGAACAAAAGTCCTTTGGAGAAAAGCAAGATTCAGGGTGATGTCCATTTCTCATTGCCTGAGTTGCAGGGGTAGTGGATCTAGAAGGAGATGCAATGTACATCTTTCCCTGTTAAGACAAGCCTGCATTTGACCATTCTTTCCTGTTGAGATGCTTCTATTAGGGGTCTTCAATTGGCAATTCTTCCTATAATTGGCATTGAATGGTAGTATTTCCCTACTCGCCTCCCCTTCCAGTATCCCCAGCCCACTTCAGTGAGGTTTTCCTTAATTATTGTCACAGGCTTCATTCCTAGGACATGAGTGCGGAAATATTGAGAGATGAAGTGGCACTAATGTGTATATCTGATTTAAAAACTTTTTTCACAAAATATATACACACATGCATGACTGTAGATATATACATACTGTAGATATATATATGACAAAATGTTAAGAATTATTGAGTCTAGGCTAGGGATAGACCTCTGCCTACAGCCAGTGTGTGTAGATGTCACTATCTAATTCAGGAAGCACTTTTTGGAAGATTTCTCACTGTTTTCCCAGATGCTGAATACACCTCAGGAAGGAGGATCCATGCTCATTTTATGGGGTCTCTCCTCTGGCCATGTGAAATGATCACATCAATCTCCAAAGAACAAAGCTGCAGCTTCATATTCATGCTTGGCAGAACTCTTAATTTTTCTTGGTATAGATGGAAAAATTAAAGTATTTTTTCTCCTTTTACCTCTTATTCTTAGAGGTCACTTATACAAGTGACCTTCTTGTCCTGTATTGAAGTTACAGTTTCTTTCTTTGGGTCCACTGGTGTGTTGTAACATAGTACTGTGGGTCATCATTTTTATTACTACAATTACACACTACACACTTTGTGTTCCAGTTTGTCTCTTCTACATTAGATAAACAGTGCTTATTATAAATTGTTCTGCCTGCTTCCGCACGCATGCTAATGCTAGATAAAAGGTCTGCAGCATTTTCAGCGCTTTCATGTTTTAAGAGTAGGCTTTTGATTTGAATGAACAATAGAAAATAATACGTAGGAGAAGAGGCAGCTGATAGGCTCAGCCAGAATTTCAGTCCAGTAAAGGCTGTTTTGATAGGGTCAAAGGAAGGGTCTCTACATCACATTCAACAAGTGGCCAATCAGGCTGATGCAAGGAGGCTGCTCAGTAACTTACTAGGAAACGAGGGGGCGGTGGGCACGCGCTTGGAAGGCTGCAGGCGCCATGGGCAGAGTGAGAAACGCCACGAACACTCAGCAGTCGCG
>JAQQST010001753.1:0-11792 GCA_028646485.1 Cryptoprocta ferox | reverse complement strand
GATACTAAAGGCAAATGAAGCACCTATAAATTTTGTCCTTTACATTGACCATAAGTATCTAAGATCGGGAAAGAAAGTATAAGCTGTTTGCATAAAAAGTTCTTCTTCTAGTACTGCTTATAGTAGTTTCTTCCTTCTCCTTGTTGAACTCAAGGTAGGTTCACGGTGAAGAGGCAGATATTTTACACTAGAAAAGTAACTGTGTTGACATACCGGGTCAGCCCTGCATGAATTCTGGGGCCTCTACAGATCCACAAACTCCATGACTCTACCTTAGAACAATGAGCAGCTGGGGGACCACTCAAGACTTCTCTATATATTGACACCCTCCGACAGTGAAGATGTCTGCCCTAAGGACAACTTGTCTCCAGCTGGGAGACTCAAGCAAACTAGTAAATGGTAGATTTCCAAATACCTATGTGTAGACTTGCAGTGACTCTTATTCAGCCACCTGACTTACTTACTAAGCAACCAGGACCTGTCCACAGTGACCTCCCCAGTATCTTAGTTCAGAATAAGATGAGCCAAAGGTCTGCAGAGTAACACATGCTTCCTACATGTTTCAGAAATATGAGAACAAAGGTCAGGACAAGCCAGGCAGAGCAGTGAAGTGGTTTTGGCCTCTATGAGACCTCCAGCTTCCTCTTTCTCTTCTCCTTTCTTTCTCCCTAAGCAACAATATCACCAGCTTTTTTTATGTTTATTATTTATTTTGAGAGAGAGAGAAAGAGAGAGCAGGGCAAGGGCAGAGAGAGTGGGGGAAAGAGGATCTGAAGCAGGCTCCGCACTGACAGCACAGAGTCTGACACAGGGCTCAAACTCATGAACCATGAGACCATGACCAGAGCCAATGTCAGACTGAGCCACCCAGGCAAGCCCCAATATCACCAGCTTTAAATAGCTACAAAGCTTAATGAGTTTCCTCTCCAAAATCATGTGTGTTTTAAAAGAAACAAAACCCATAACTGAATGCATCATCTTCCCAAGAAACCTCTCTCCCTTAATTGCCTCAGTGCATAAAAAAATAAATCTATCCAGTCACCCATTCCAGCAAACTGAGTCAGACGAGTCTTCCTCTCCCACATTCAATCAATTAACAAGCTCTGATGTTTTTTTTCTCATAAATGATTCTCAAATCCATCACCTCTTCTATACACCTATTAATCTGTCCTAGATCCTATCTTCATTATCTTCTACCTGAGAGAAGAAAACAGCTTCCCCAACTTCAGTTGCATCCATTTTAATCCATTCTCTATTCAGATGCCAAAGGAAGTGCCTCAACAAACACATCAGATCCCAACACTCTCTTGTTGAAAATTCTTCATTGCTTTGAAGATAAAGTTAAAATCCTTTAGCTTCTACAGAGAATCCTTCATTTACGCTCATTCAGCATGTTCTGTTGACTGCCTTCCCTATCCCAAATTGCTTTATGGCATTCTCCGGTATGTATCAGAATAGATCATTTCTTTCATCACGATTTCTGTAAAGACTACAGAAAAATGCACTTTCTGTCACGTGCAGACCTTAAGATGCAGTGCTCTTCACCGCTTGTCTATAAGTTAATTATCCTTTGTCATATTCGCTAGCACAACAGACCCATACAATGTTGGAACCAATTGGATTAATCTCAGGCATCACGCTTCTCTAGGGAAAGTCACCTAGGAATAACTGCTCTCTCTCCACACCACCCAGAGGCTACAGTGAAAGATTTCACTGTTTATTTTACCTAGAAGTTTTTTTCTACTATATGTAAATAACGGACTCTAGATAACTCCTTTGTTAGTTGTACCTATAAACATACCTGTGTTGTAGCCCACAGGTGTTTTCTTAGTCAATACTTATACCTGTACCCAACTGGGGTGAGCCAGATTTTAACCCTGGAGAAGTCTAACCAAACTAAGATACATTTGTAATGACATACATTAGAAAATGTATCATATTCCAAAGACTCCCTGGTTAGTATGCAATTTTTAAGCCATGCAAAATCCTAAGTAAATATTTGCTAGTACTTCATCAGTAATGTAGTAAATGTGGCCATCACCTCTTTTCTTTACCATCTCCTATTACTTGTTACTCATATACTTAACATACATTGAATCCTTACTATATGTATGACAGATGCTATGTTCACTACATTTATAGTACAATGTCTTTTATTCTCCTAAGCTAAATGGAATGAAATCCCTCAAGTCCTTTCCTCTTTGCTCAACCAAGAAACTGTTGGAGAATTTATATTTTTTGATTACTTACACCAAAAACTCTTATCTGTAATAGTGACAATTCAACTTTCAAAAATTATTTTAAAAGTCACTTGTCAAGTAACTATTAAATAGGGTACATGAATAAAACACAGAAAAGCTATTCCACAGTTTACTCAAGTATGGCAGAATGTGGAGGGAGTTGGTCAAGCTGCATTTTATGCACTAAGCACCAAGATAGTTTACGCTCCATAAAACACTTCAGATCTCATTAAAACCAAGTGAACAATGCCAATAAGAGCATCTAAGGCCAACTTTAGCTTTCTTCTGTATTGGGTTAATTTAACCTAAAAAAAATTCCACAGACCTTTAACTTTCAATTACAATGCCATCTTGTGGGAAATACTGAAGTATTGCAAAAGACTCATTAACATCCTGATACAATAGTTAGCAAACCACTGTGAAAATGTGGTAGATATGTGAGAACTTCATATACCAATAGGCAATGTTTAGATCAAAGTTTTCAAAGTTTTCTAATTCTACAAGGTAAAAATCACTCTGAGATCCAAAACCATGTTCCATACCATTGGGATCCAGCCAACTACATTATCATAAGGAAGGGAGGTAGACATACCAATGCATCATTGTCAGATTGCAACAAGGAAGAAAACATATGGAGATAAATTTGCCTAGTGTCTGCATTAACAGTCCATTTTGCAGACGATTTAGGATTTGCTCTAGCTGTTTCAGGCCAGCTGCTGACCTGTATCCAAAAGCTGAGTGGCCTCAGGAAATTTATTTGTCACAAGGTATCCAGTTGGTGTACTGGGAGGTACTGGGAGACTGTTAGCTATGTATGATCCCTATGAATCATAACTAGGCCATACCCAATAGTAATCCATTTATGCTATGTTAATAACAAACTCTTTGAAATACATGCTATCAAAAGGATTGACTAAAAAGCAGCCTTATTTTAGAGATGAGTAATGTAGTATAGTGGGGATATAACTTGAGGTACAGAGTACAGGTGATTAATGCAGGATCTGTAGCCAGACTTGCTGAGTTAAAGTCTTTACTTTGTTAACTGTAAAATCTTGAGCAAATTATTTAGCCTCTGTCTCAATATTCTAATCTGTAACTGGAAGTGATAATATTCATCTCAATGGGTTATGTGGAATAAATGAACCAACACATGCAAAGTGATCTGACAAGTGTATACAGTGAGTGCTCAAAAATGTTAACAATCGGGGCACCTGGGTGGCTCAGTCAGTTAAGCATCTGACTTTGGCTCAGGTCATGATCTCACGGTCCGTGGGTTCGAGCCCCGCGTTGGGCTCTGTGCGGACAGCAGAGAGCAGATTCTGCATCTCCCTCTCTCTCTCTCTCTGCCCCTCCTCCACTCACACTCTGTCTCTTTCTCTCTCTCAAAAGTAAATAAACATTTTTTTAAAAAAGTGAACAATCATTATTACTCAAGATCTTTCAGCTCATCAGTGGTAGGGTCAGAACTGGAAACCAGTTCTACTGACTGCTGAGCCAACTTCCCTCCCAGGTCTAGCATGCCATGCCAAAGGTAACAATGACTTCGGTGCTTTGGGGGGAAGGGGAGTGTTGATAAAAATAAGAGGAATAGGTCATATTAGCAACTACTTTGTAGAGCAATAATGGGGTTCCTGGATGGCTCAGTTGATTGACTCCTGATTCTGGCTCAAGTTATGATCTCAGGGTCCTAAGATGAAGCCCTATGTCGGGCTCCACACTGAGCATGGGGTCCTGCTTAAGATTCTGTCTCTCCTTCTCCCTCTGTCCTTCCCTTCTGCATGCTCTTCTTCCAAAAAATTTAAAAAATTAAAAAATAAAGAAAAAAGTTAAAAAAACAATAACAGCAAACCTGTATAAAACAGTTTTAAAACCTAAGTTCCATACCTCTTATCTATCTTTCAAAGAAGCAATAACAAAAAATGTTGCCAAGAGAAGTGAAATATACCTATCTGTATGAGAATCAAATAATATCTTTTTGTTGAAAAAATACATCTTTTATGCTAAGAGTTATTCTTATGAGTTATATGGCCTTGATCGCTATACTTCCTTTTTAGTACATAATGACCCACATTTTTCTGATAAACACAATTTTCTATGAAAAGCAATGTAAGTAAAATATATTTCCATTCCAAGATAAGCAATTACATCTACTGTAAGCCACATCATGTGCAAATTATTATTAACCTATCTGGTTTCTATTGTCCTTTTGTTCTACTGTTCACAACTGGTACTCCTCTATGTAGAGACTGTGTTGCTTAAACAAGGGTTGCTTAGATACTTGCTTAAACAAGACTGAAGCTTATTTCTCTTATATTTAAAAGTCAGAACATGTAGTGTCCATGGCTAATATAGCAGTTCCTTAAAACTGTACTCAGACCCAGGGTCCTTCCAGCTCACCTCACAGCCATCCGTGAAGGATGACCCTTTTCTTCATGGTCCAGATGGCAGCCAGACCTGAAATCATAATATCCATTAAGCAGGTAAAAGAGTGAAAAAGGAGAACAGCCTCCTGAAAGACCCTACACATATCTGCTCTCCTCTCATTAATGGGAACCTAGTCCTTTGCTTGCCCTGTGAACAAGTAGAGCTGGAAGCTAGTCGTGTCTGAGCTGTACTTTTACTCAGGAAGACAGAGTGAATATTGGGAAACAACCAGCCTAGGAAGAAAATCAAATAACGTGAAAGCAAAGAGCCTGCTGCAGGTGGGCAGGATTTTAGTTGTATTGATTGTGACTATGGGGAAACTGTGGCCAAAGGATAAGCGGCTCTGCATAGGCTGTGAGCAGGTGGGAGATGCGGATTAGGCAGACTGTGTTTTGATCTCTGTTCATTTGTACCTTCCTGGTAAGGCACTTAGAGTCTGGCTAAAAAAAAAATAACTTTCAGAATCTAGCAATCAGCCATAACACCCAGATAATAACACGTCCAGATGCAGCTCTGTGCAATTTGGGATGGTTTCACCCAGAATCAAGAACTACAACCTGATTCCAGTTCTTTGTTTAGATATATAGTTACTAGTGGCAAGCCAGAAATTGCACTTTACATCCAATGCCAGAAAGAGTGAAAATGCAAGGTCTCGAGAGGCGGCGTAGTGTAATGGCTACAAGTGTGAACTTGGGAGCCTGACTGCTTGGATTCCAATCCTGGTTCCTCTTTTTCTAACAGTGTGAGTTGGACAAGTTATTCAAGTTCTCTCT
Source organism: Cryptoprocta ferox (assembly GCA_028646485.1). Taxonomy (NCBI): domain Eukaryota; kingdom Metazoa; phylum Chordata; class Mammalia; order Carnivora; family Eupleridae; genus Cryptoprocta; species Cryptoprocta ferox. Next base: position 6,355 of record JAQQST010001753.1, on the reverse strand, counting down.
GTGCCAGAGTCCTCATCTACAAAAATGGGGATAATAACAAAACCCACTTGACAGAGTTGGTGTAAGGATTAAATGAGTTTACAGATGGAAAGCATTTATAACAGGTCCTTAGGTATGGTAATTGTTGGAAAAAAATGTTATCTCTTAACAACTACAGATTTGTACTCAGGAAGAAGACAGTGCACTATACAGTTCAGTTGTGCAGGTGATGGCTAAAGAGTAAAAACTATAGCCTGAGAAAGTGTTTGGTGTTAATTCGGGGAGGGGTCTTTTGTTCTTCTCATACTCAATCTGGAACTAAGTCTCCTTTCTGTAGAATATGATACCATAAAATCTTCCCACTTCTACAACATAATTCAGAAACAGTTGAGTGAAAAATGGCTATTATACAGAAGGACACAGACATAGATGTCAGAGAGGAATAGTACTGTACAAAAACAGAAAATGTTATAGGACAAAAGAAGTGGCAGGTGTTTTAAGAATGTGGTAAATACAGAAGGAATTACCTCAAGTTTCATACAGGGAGGAAAGACAGTTGGTCTATAGAAATGTATTTGAATGGCGACCATATAAAATATAACCCTTGAATACTGCCATTGACTATGGATTCTGTGCAGCTATTATTTAACACCCTGAAGCAAGACGTAATATTTGTAATGTGACAAAGTCCAGGTTGGCAGACCCGGTAGAACCTAGATTACAAATACATTTCAGTTAGCCATGAAAATACTTTTCATAGAAGAAATTAAAATTTAATACCAGAACTCTAATCAGTATCATTTGGGATGTATTTACATAGGAGAACATATGTGATTTTCTTCTTAAATTATATAATTTTCAGTCCATCCCGTAACTTGATAGTAGACATTTTTGGAAGTACAGTGTTAAAGACTCTTTTGTTCTGGACACCTGAAATGGGTAGACTCCCAAAGGTAATTACACTTCCCTGATGCCCACACTCAGCAAACAAGACAAGCAGCATCCCCAACAGAACATGCCTTCACCTGACTGATTCACACACTAATTGTGCTACATGCAATATTTCTTCCATGGAAAAGAGAGAAAAAATCATTTCAATAAAAAATGTCCTATTTTAATAAACTCATGTGTGGTAGAAATGTCTAAAATTATCATTGAGGGGCACCTGGGTGGCTCAGTCAGTAAGAGGTCAACTTTTGATTTCGGCTCAGGTCATGATCTCAGGATTGCGGGACTGAGCTCCTTATCGGGCTCTGCACTGCTTGAGACTCTCTGTCTCTCCCTCTCTCTCCCTCTCTCTCTCTCCCTCTCTCTCTCCCTCTCCCCCACTTGCACCCTCTGTCTCTCTAAAAAAAATAATAAATAAAATTATCATTGATAAAGTTCCTTGATGTAAGGATAACCTTACATGATAAAAATGTTATATTCTTAAAATTTTACCTCTTATTTTAAAACTTTTCCTCTGTAATTCAGATGATTTATTTGAAGAGGAAAACAAAGACATAGTTGAGATAATAGGTTTTGTGAATGACTTATATACATAGCTTGGGGCCATGCCTGAATCATATTTATATCCTAGAATGTCACTAGACAAACAATATGCAAAATTTTATGCATATTTTTTAAAACAATCATGTAGGTCGGGACAATCCCTATCTTATGTTTTTCACACATTCCATGAGTCTAATTGTGAATTACTGATTCCAATTTTCTGTTCAATAAATATTTATTAGCACCTACTTTATGCCAGGCAGTATTTTAAATGCTAGAGAAATAATGGAAACTAAAACAATGTTTCTATTTTCGTGGAGTTTGTATTCTACTCAATTTGTCTAGAAATCTTGAAAATTTTCTAATGAGCTAGAATTTACTCATTAGAGAATTCATTCCAGAATTCTCTGCCAGATGATAGTTCCCAAAATCTCTAATGAAAGGAAAAACCTAGCAGAACATTAGAAGCAGAAGAACTAAGGCATTACTGCTCCTCAAATGATGAGAAATAGTGAGTAAGATGAATTCTTTTTCATACAAATGAAATCAAAGAAGTCACACAGCTCTGAAAGGAAAGGAACCAGGCTGTTCACACATCCCAGTCTACCACAAGCTGAGAGCCACCAACAAGCAAATACAGGCTTCTTCTCTAATGAGAGTTTCTTTCATGAAACTACAAAGCCTATATCCTTTACCAACCCAGATTACATGAACATGACATGCCCAAGCAAATATACAGAGAAGACTGAAAACTGAAAATTTATCAATTAATTATAACATAGGAAAGATCTAGAAATTCAGATCCTTAAAAGAAATCCAGGCCCTCGGAACTTGTGACCCCGCAGTAACAAAAGCTTCATCTGAGTAAAGCTATAGTTATGTCCTTAAAATATGATTAGGAATTAAAAAAAAATTTAGAAAAACACCGCTGAAGTTCACAGTTCTGGGGAGACGGCCACCAGACATGGCTTACTACCCTTCCGTTCCCACCTCCATCCACTCTCACTGCCTTTCCTGAGCCAAAGGCCAGACAGGTGTGAGTTGTTAGTTAGTCTCGAAATATGAGAATTAGTGTGGTTTTTCTCAATTATAGATTGAGTGAGACCTGGAGAGTGCTGGGCGAGGACCCTGTGAATATTGGAGAATGAATCTATGTGGGACAACTGCCACTTGGACCACTCCAACAAAGTGGATTTAAAAGTAACCTCACAGCATATTTAAAGAGACCCAATAACCAAGAGAGGGAGATAAAAACAAGTCAACAACATGTGGGTGACAGAGAACCACTGGAGAAGATAGCTGATGACCAACAAAAACTACAATCAGGATACCTAAAGAGATACAAGTACAATATAAAGAAAAAACTTGCTGGGGAAAACAATACTAAAAAAATAATTTTAAAATTAGGATTTCCACTCTAATGGAGTCAGTAGGTGAATTTAAAGAGTGTATGGAACCTGTTGAGACCTACTTTACTAGCTTAAAAAATCAGGTAAAGGAAATATTTTAATAATGGAGAAAAGATACAAGGAGATAAAAATCATGATTCATCTTGGTAAAATGCCTGAACACCAAGGACAGAAAGAAATAATATTGCACTATTCCATAGACCAAGAACAAGTCATCTGCAAAAGAAAAAAAGTGATCAGATTTGCATGTGATTTCTCACCTGCAACATCAGAAGCAATAAGGTATTGGAAAAATATCTAGAGACTGAAATTCAAGGACCATGCCCCAAGAATTCTGTCCCAAGCTAAGGGGTCATTAGTCTGTAATGCAGAGTCTAAGTGTATAACCATAACCCCCAACTGAAATAAAAAGTGAAAGAAGAGCACTAGACCTAAAGATGGGAAATATATTTACTAACAGATAAATCCGAGTGGAAAATAGCGTAATTAATGGTAATAATTATAGCAAACAATATTCAACAACTATACATATCAAAAGCTATGTTTTAAGCACTTAATTTTCATTTAATTCTGACAATAAACCCATAACTTTTATTTTTTTCATGTTTTTTGTTGTTTTTATTGAGGTATAATTAACATACAGTGTTATATTAGTCTCAGCTGCATGATATAATGATTCAACAATTCTATACAAACTCAGTGCTCATCATAAATGTACTCTTGATCCCTTATGTTTCACCCATCCCCCCTCTGGCATCCACCAGTTTGTTCTCTGTATTTCAGAGTCTCTTTTGTGTTTGTCTTTTTTCTTTGTTTATTAAATTCTACACAAGTGAAATCATATGTATTACAGTGACTTCAAAACTAAGAGTTGTGGATGGAGGGCTAGAGAGTAAAATGTCTCAGTCTAGAGAAAGTAGGAAGAGAAGAAGCAAAAATATTCTAAATTTGTATCTGGTGTTTGTGTGGTGGTGGGTGAGGGAAACAGATATGGAAGGGAATTATTTTGAGGGAAAATCATCCACAAAGAATAATAATAAAATTATGTATATCAGTCATGTACTGAATTCTTCCATTTAAAGACAGAAATTGTCCGAATTAAAAAGCAAAACTCAGCTATAAGCTATTAATAAGGGACTCACTAAAAACAAAATGATAAAGAAAGACAACATGAAAGGATTGGTAAAGCAAAAAAATATAAATGGAAACAAAAACATGCAAGAATGGCAATTATATTATTGCCATAGATCAAGTGGAATTTAAGTTTTAAATAACTACACAGGCAAAGTGGAATATTATGTAATTATAAAAGATGTAATTTATGCAGAGACATGATGCCCATAAACTTGAAGATACAAAAATATAGTAGCTAAATACATAAAGCAAGAAATATCTTTTTATGTGCCTATTGGCCTACTGTGAATATTCTGTGAATATCCTAAAAACATTAATCATACACTTTATATTTGTGAATGTAGGATATGTGAATTATATTTCAATAAAGCTCTAACCAAATAGTATTAAAAATGAAAGGAAGAACTGATATTAAAAATAGAAAAAAATTGTAATGGAAATCACACGTAGAAGAATTTAACTTTCAAAATCATGGAAATTCATTTAATAGCTACATATAGATCCTTTTAGTATATACATGGGGCATTAACAAAAATAAATCATATAGTTGGCCACAAGGAAACTAGTTGTTGTTTTTCTTACAGAGATCTTATGGATTAGATATGCAGACCATATTCTAATAAATTTAGAAATGTTAAATAATATTAACATATTTCAAAATAATAAATATCCTAAGATAACCCATGGATCAAAGAGGGGAGCAAAACTGATACAAATTACATGAAAAGCATATAAATAAGTAAACACTATCTGAGAATACATAGGCCATAGGAAAAGCTGTTTTAGGAAAACATGATTTTTAATGCCTTTATTGTTAAAGATGAAAACATATTAACAAACACTGTGTTTAGAAGAAACAGAGATAGATTTAACAAACATTTACTAAAAAAGTTGGAAAATGAAATTAATATAAATCAAAGCAGAAAAAAATTAAAACCTGAGAGAATAAATTCAAAACTTCTAAGAAGATACCAATGAAGTGGATAAAGCACTGCTTAAGGAGGGGCTGGATAGCAAAACATCTAGGATTCAGATTGAGAAAAGAAACATAACCAGCTATCAAAGACATTAAATAGAATGAAAACATTCTAATTGAAACTATGGCAATAAATTTTTAAATGCAAAGAAAATATTTCACAGCAATATCTAAATGTCCACGTTGGACCTAAGAAGGAGTATAAATCTTGAAATATATCAATTACCTATGAAAAGACTGGAAAATTGATGAAAACTCTCATTTAAAAAGAATCTGAATAAGATGGACTCATAGCAAATTCGATCTAACCTCTAACCTTCAAAGAACAAATATTATCAAAGTTTTATAACACTTAACAATGTGAAAATACATGCAAAATTCTTAAGTTGATTTTCAAAAGACTGTGTAACTTTAATGCCAAAACCTAATAAAGATCAAACAAAATTTTAATTATTTCAATGCAAAATTTTAAATAAAATAGTAATAAACAGAATCTAGTCCTGTGAAAAAAGACTTAATATCCTATTCCCCATGTGGGAATTATACAAAGAGTATGAATTATTATGTTATCAGATATCCCAAAATTGAATTGCATATGCTTATTTCTTCACATTTCTTAATATGCATGAGCGACTCAATTTTGGGAAATCTGATAACATAATCAATTTTAAGAATAAACAGAGGGTGAAAATCATATAATCATTAGGGATAGGAAAGGTATTTGATATATTTCATATATTCCTAAAAGGAATTTTAAGTAAAGCAGAAATAGGAGAGCATTAATGACCTATAATGACAATTACCTAACAAAATCAATAGCTAATATGATCCCAAATTTTGAAACACTAAAACAATTCCAATTATAATTGGGGATTGCATAAGGAATCACAGTAACATTTCATATTAACTTGGAGTTTCTAGTAAATATAATTAGACAAGAAAATGAAATTATCTGAATAAACAATGGAAAAAGAATATATGAAACTTTATGTGATGAATGAATGGTAGGATTTTATACTTTGAAAACTCAAGAAACTCTAGGTTTAAAATTATTCTTGGGACACCTGGGTGGCTCAACCAGTTCAGCATCTGACTTCGACTCAGATCATGATCTTGCAGTTTGTGGGTTTGAGCCACATATCAGGGTCTGAGCTGAAAGCGCAGAGCCTGGAACCTGCTTTGGACGCTTTGTCTCCCTTGCTCTCTGCCCCTTCCCCACTCACGCTCTGTTTTTCTGTCTCTCTCTCACTCTCTCAAAAATAAACATTAAACAGGTGGGAGAGGACAAGATGGCGGAAGAGCAGGGAGCTCTGTAATCCGCGCACGCCCGTATGGATTGAACTGAGAAGGACTGAAGGGATAAAAC
>JAQQST010001752.1:0-11795 GCA_028646485.1 Cryptoprocta ferox | reverse complement strand
CTTGTGGGGAAGAGCACTGGGTATTATATTGAAACCAACCTGACAATAAACTATAAAGTTAAAAAAAAAAAAAGAGTCTCTTGTGCTTTGTCTCCCTCCCTCTCGCTAACTCTTTTCCCTCCTTCCCCTCCCCATGGTCCTCTGTTAGGTTTATCCTGTTAGACCTATGAGTGAAAACATATGGTATCTGTCCTTCTCCGCCTGACTTATTTCGCTTAGCATGACACCCTTGAGGTACGTCCACTTTGCTACGAATGGCCACATTTCATTCTTTCTCATTGCCATGTAGTATTCCATTGTATAGAGGAACCACATCTTCCTAATCCATTCATCAGTTGATGGACATTTAGGCTCTTTCCATGATTTGGCTATTGTTGAATGTGCCGCTGTGAACATTGGGGTACATGTGCCCCTATGCATCAGCATTTCTGTATATACTTTGGATACTAACCCTTTAGCTGACATGATTTTGCAAATATCATCCCCCATTCCAAATGTTGCCTTTTAGTTTTGTTGATTGTTTCCTTTGCTGTGCAGACGTGTTTTAGTTTTTTGTAGTACCAACAGTTTATTTTTACTTTTGTTTCCCTTGCCTCAGGGGACATATTTAGAAGGAAGTTGCTATAGCTGATGTCATAAAAGTTACTGCCTGTGTTCTTTTCAAGGAATTTTAAGGTTTCAGGTCTCACATTTGGGTCTTTAATCATTTTGAATATATTTTGTGTATAGTGCAAAGAAGTGGTCCAGTTTCATTCTTCTACATGTTCCTGCCCAGTGTTCCCAACACCATTTTTTGAAGAAACATTATTTTTTCCCATTGGATATTCTTTCCTGCTTTTTGAATAAAATTCAATTAAACCTCAACACAGAATGGCAGAAAACTTAAAATGCATTATAAATGCATGAAATGACATTAATAATAAAAACTATTCAGGAATTTTTATTTCCCATAAATTAAAATTATTATTTTCATTAAAAAGAAAAAAATACCTATGTTTCTACTGTGAAATATATACACATATGTAAGATTCAGTATGCTTCCTTCAAGGAAATTACCTTCTAATAGAATAAAATAAGACAATTATTCAAATACCTAATGCAGTGGAAAAAGTAATATATTTCATGAGGAAGGTAAAAACAAAATTAAAAAATACTGGTAATTCAGGAGCAAGAAAAAAATTACTTCAGGCTATAGAAGAATAACATGAATAAAGTGGCATTTGATCTAAACTTTAAAAAGTTGGGAGGATTTAGGCAAAGGAAATGGAGAAGGGGGCACTTAAATGGAAGAAAATTATGGTGGCATGGGAGATATTCAAGAAATAGCAATTAGTTCAATTTTAGCCAGAGTGGAATAAATCTGACGGAAAGTAGTGGGTTATATAATGGGAAAAGTGATGTTGATTTACACTATACAGAGGTATGATATGGATGTAGTGCCTTACTTGGTAAGCAGGAAAAATAAAAAAAGAATTTTAGTAAAAGAGAAGAAAACATCCTTAAGGCAATTATTTAATAGAATAGATTTTGTAGATTATAGCATAGATTAAGGTAAAAAAAGAGCCTCAAAGCCAGTAGAAAAGAATGGTAATTATGCATATGACAGGTAATGAGAGGCTCTAAAATGGGAGAAGCAGTGGAAATGGAGAGGAGGGAATGGATTTCAGCACTTAGGTGAAATGAAATCCATAGGCCTTTTTATATCTGAGTAGTGGCTTCTATTAATCTTGGGTGACAGGGAAAAATGAGGGTGATCATAAAAAATTAGAAAAAAGAGGAAGAAGGTGGAAATATCTTAGAACTGAATTAAATATGCAAGACTTGAACTCATAAGATATATCAAGATTGGAGATTTAGCTTTGGGTGGTGTCAGTACCAAACCAAAATGCATTTCAACATTATTCCTTTTGGCTTTTTTTAACCTCCAGAAATAGTAGATGACACACAGTACCCCGTGCTTTAGAGGCAACTGTGGCAATCAAACACATCCGAAGGCATTTTGTTATCTCTTAATAGGCTACTGACAAATCAACTGCTCTGTGGTGACGTTATGTTTAAAAGAATGTATACACTGTTAATTTATTCCAGCTATTACCTTGGGTCGAGATATTTATTTCTCTGGAAATAGAAAAAGTCAAGTCTTCAAAGTAAAGAATCAGTTACTTGTTTGGTATTATTTATGTTTAAAAAAAATCCTATCAGCATATAATGTCCGATGGTAGGGGTAAGGAGGAAGAAATGGAGAGACAGAGGTGCAATTATGAAGTATTATGACGGCAAAATAGCCTTTTTTTTTTGTCTATGCAAGATCAAAGGCAAAACACTTATTCAAAGATTTATATTTTCAATACTGCTCTCCAAGGTGAATGCTTTATTTTCCTGACAGGATAGGTGCTTGTAAATATCACAATTAAACTGAAATGCGATTCCTCGATTCTTTTCTTTGTACTATCCTAAGACTGCATTTGGTGATAACTTGTAGTAATGCTAGATAGCACACAATTAGCACTTTTCCAAATCCTGGAGTAAACGATGTCAGTGATGAGGATGGCTGAGAGTTCTAATAATAAAAATTCACAAACTCTTGGGGCGCCTGGGTGGCTGAGTCAGTTAAGCGACTGACTTCGGCTCAGGTCATGATCTCATGGTCTGTGAATTCAAGCCCTGCATCAGGTTCTGTGCTGACAGCTCAGAGCCTGGAGCCTGCTTCCAATTCTGTGTCTCCCTCTCTCTCTGCCCCTCCTCAGCTCGCTCTCTCTCTCTCTCTCTGTCTCTCATATAAAAAAAGTTTAAAAAATTCACAAACTCTCAAAACCTACCTTGGAGTTTCAATTTTTACAATGGAAAATGCAGGATTACTTTTACAGAGTATTACAATGCTCTAAGCTGTTTAATGATGTGGCTATCTATTTGAAATTACAATTGAGATTCAGAAACATACTTCCTTCCTTTGAAATTAAGTGGTATAATCATTTGTCTGGGCCAGTTATCTCAGCTTCTTATAGTGCTAATGAGGCCAAAATCAAAAGTTTGAACCCCACATATGTCAATTAATACCTCAGTTATAAATTCTGTACTCTCACAGTCTTACTCTGGATCTTAGATCTTAGCCACAATAAGAAAACAGCCAACACGTTGTCGCCAAAAGAGGTGAAATAGGTCAGAGAACAGAGAGACAAAAAAGATCAATGCATGGGGCAAAATGTAAGCATGTTTTCTTCACGTAGGGATGGATACACACATGTTCTTTTTGAAGGGAAATACTCCAGACTATTTATAAACAATAATTCAATGATTATGAATATTCAAGAAGTTCAAAATATGGTATCTATTACGTGGAGGGAAATGGTGGTTAGTTTCTATAATTCAAACCATCTTACAATTCCTCATTACATGTCTTTTGCACATGAAAAATTCTTTTGACATGTTTCAATCATTTCGGAAAGTAAAATGCATATTTGCCTTATAATATGTCTGATTAAAGAGCCAGTAGCATAGTCTGTGCCCTTGAAGTACAAGTACTACATTTTCCTACTTTATACATCTTCATATTTCTATAAGCATAATTAGTAGGTAACTAATTGATTTTGTGCTGGTTTAAGACTATTGATTGAATAACTTAGGAAATCACTGTGTCGCTTGTAGCTAATCACTAGGCATCAGCTATTCAGGACAGAATTTAAGTTTCTCACTCTTTTGCATCCCATAGAGTGGTCACAATAGACCCTAATAACGACAGAATAAATGATGAATGATAAAAGAAACTTCTGGGGTGCCTGGATGGCTCAGTCGGTTAAGCATCCAAGACTGGCTCAGGTCATTATCTTGTGGTTCATGAGTTCGAACCCCATGTCAGGCTCTGTGCTGACAGCTTGGAACCTGGAGCCTGCTTTGGGTTCTGTCTCCCTCTCTCTCTGCCCCTCTCCCACTTGCACTCTGTCTCTCTCTTAAAAATAAATAAACATTAAGAAGAAACTTATATTAGACCTTGTACTCAGGTCTTTTTTGTTTTACTGATGATTTTTAAATGTTGGCAAATTGTATGTAGATAACTCAATTTTCCTTCATATCTATTGTTTTATTTAATATTTTTTGAAATTCCTTCACTAGCAAAGCAGGCATTATTATTACTTTAAAAGCAGGCAACTAAGGTATAAAGAACCTAGTGATTGACCTAAACCAATCAGGAGTAGGGAAATGTAGTGTATTTATTCACAGCACGGATTCTGAAAGCACAATGTATCTGTTTGAATACCAGGTCCATCACTTATTGGCTATATGATCTTAGGAAAGTTAAATAACTTCTTTATACCAAATGCTTTCATATATAAATTGGTCATAGTAATGGCATTTCTCTCACATAGATCAGGAAGGATTAAATAAAACAGTATATATAAAGTCTTTAATAGCATTTCCATTATATATAAAGTACTATGTAAGTGGTTATTATTAAGAAAATATTTCAAGTTCCATCTGGATGTCTTCTTTGAAAAATGTCTGATCATGTCTTTTGCCCATTTTTTCACTGGATTATTTCTTTATTGGGTGTTAACTTTGATATCTTATTTAGAGATATTAGATACTAACCCTTTATCCTGTCTGTCATATGCAAATATCTTCTCCCATTCTGTTGGTTGCCTTTTAATTTTGTTGACTGTTACCTTCACTGTGCAGAAGCTTTTTATCTTGATGGGGTCCCAATAGCTCTTTTTAATTTTTATTTCCCTTGCTTCTGGAGAAGTGTCTAGTAAGAAGTTGCTGCGGCTGAGGTCAAAGAGGTTGGTGCCTGTGTTCTCCTCTAGGATTTTGATGATTTCCTGTCTTACCTTTAGATCTTTCATCCATTTTGGGTTTCTTTTTGTGTATGGTGTGAGAAAGTGGTCTAGGTTCATTCTTCTACATTTCTCTGTCCAGTTTCCCCAGTATCATTTGCTGAAAAGATTGTCCTTTTCCATTGGATACTCTTTCCTGCTTTGTCGAAGATTAGTTGCCCATATATTTGTGGGTCTATTTCTGGGTTCTCTCTTCTGTTCCATTCGGATAAGTGTCTATTTTTCTGTCAGTACCATAATGTCTTAATGACTACAGCTTTGTAATACAGCTTGAAGTCCGGGATTGTTATGTCCCCAGGTTTGCTTTTTTCTTAATACCCATTACCCACTTAACCCATCCCCCTGCCAAACTCCTCCTCAGTAACCCTCAGTTTGTTGTCTATAGATAAGAGTCTGTTTTTTGATTTGCCTTTCTTTTGTTCCCCCTATGTTCATCTGTTTTGTGTCTTAAATTCAACATACAGTGAAATTATGTGGTATTTGACTTTCTCTAACTTCTTTTGCTTAGTATAATCCTCTCTAGCTCTATCCATGTCATTGCAAATGATACAATTTCATTTTTATGGAAGAGTAATATCCCATTGCATATATATATATATATATATATATATATATATATACCAATTTGTTTAATATTTTCCATTTTTTAAAAAATGTTAAATTTTAGTTACTTAACACATAGTGTAATATTGATTTCCGGGGTAGAATTTTGTGATTCATCACTTACATATGACACCCAGGGTTCAACACAACAAGTGCTCTCTTTAACACCCATCGCACATTTAGCCCATCACCAACCCACATCCCCTCCAGTAAACCTCAGTTTGTTCTCTATAGTTAAGAGTTTTTTACGGTTTGTGTAACTCTCTTTTTTTTCCTTTCCCCTATGTTCATCAGTTTTGTTTCTTAAATTCAAAATAATAGTGAAATCATATGGTATTTGTCTTTTTCTGATCTCAGTTAGCATGATAAACTCTAGTTCCATCCACAACTTTGTAAATGCCAAGATTTCATTCTTTTTGATAGCCAAGTAATTATATATATATATATATATATATATATATATATATATATATATATAATCACATCTTCCTTATCCATTCATCAGTAATGGACATTGGGTTCTTTCCATAATTTGGTTGTTGATAATGTTGCTACAGACATAAGTGTGTATATGTTCCTTCAGATAAGTATTTTTTACCTTTTGGGTAAAAACCTACTACTGCAATTGCTGGATCATAAGGTACTCCAATTTTAACTTTTTGAAGAACCTCCATACTGTTTTCCAGAGTTGCTGCACCAGTTTGCATTCTACCACCAGTGTAAGAGGGGTACACTTTCTTCACATCCTGTTTTTTCCTGTTTTGTTAATTTTAGTCATTCTGACAAGTGTGACATGGTATGTCATCATGGTTTTGATTTGTATTTCCTTGCTGATGAGTGATGTTGAGCATCTTTTCATGTGTCTCTTGGACATATGGAAGTCTTCTTTGGAAAAGTGTCTATTCATATCTTTTTTCCATTATTTACCTGGGTTAGCTTGTGGGTGTTGAGTTTGATAGATTCTTTACAGATGGTGGATACTAACCCTTTATGTCCTTCACACATTTTCTTTATCTATTCACACTTGATGGGTATTTGTGCTCTTTCCATAGTTTCACTCTTGTTCATAATACTGTTATAAACATCACAGTGCATGTATCCCTTTGAATCAGTATTTTTGTATCCATTGGGTAAATATCTGATAGTGCAATCGTTGGATCAAAAGGCACTTCTATTTTTAAATATTTGCGGGACCTGTATACTGTTTTCCACAGTGGCTGTACCAGTTTGTGTTCCCACAAGCCTTGTAAGAGGGTTCCCCTTTCTCTGCATCTTTGCCAACACCTGTTGTTTCCAGTGTTGTTAGTTGCAGCCTTTCTGACAGATGAGAGGTGATATTTCATTGTAGTTTTGATTTGTACTACACTATAGATAAGTTATGTGAAACAACTTTTCGTGTGTCTGTTCATACATACATACCATATGTATGTCTTATTTGAAAAAATGTTTATGCATGTCTTCTGCCCATTTTGTAACTGGATTATTTGGTTTTCAGCTGTTGAGTTTTGTAAATTCTTTATATATTTTGGATACTAACCCTCTGTTAGATATGCCATTTGGGGGGCACCTGGGTGGATCAGTTGTTTAAATGTCCAACTTTGGCTCAGGTCATGATCTCATAGCTCGTGACTCAAGCCCTTCGTCAGGCTCTATGCTGACAGCCCAGAGCCTGGAGACTACTTCAGATTCTGTGTCTCCCTATCTCTCTGCCCCTCCCCTGCTCATACTCTTTCTCTCTCAAAAATAAATAAACATTTAAAAGATACATATGTAACTTGGAAATATCTCCTCCCATTTTTAGTTTTGTTGTTTTCTTTCTTTGCTGTGCAGAAGCATTTTATCTTGGCAAAGTCCCAATAGTTTATTTTTGCTGTTGTTTCCCTTACATTAGAAGACATATCTAGTAAGATTGCTACAGCTGATGTCAAAGAAGTTACTCCCTGTGTTGTCCTCTAGGATTTTGATTTGTTCTTGTCTTTCATTTAGGTCTTTCATCCATTTTGAATTTATGTTTGTGTATTGTGTAAGAAATTGTTTCATTTTCATTCTCGTGCATGTCGCTGTCCAGTTTTCTGAACACTATTTGTTGAAAAGAATTTTTTTTCCATTGGATATTCTTTCCTGCTTGTGAAAGATCAGTTGACCATATAGTTGTGGGCTTATTTCTGGGTTTTCTATTCTGTTCTATTAATCTATGTGTCAATTTCTGTGTCAGTACCATACTGTCTTGATAACTATAGCTTTGTAATGTAACTTGAAGTTTGGAGTTAGGATGCCTCCAGCTTTTCTTTTCTTTTCCAAGATTGCTTTTGCTCATCGGGGTCTTTTGTGATTCCATACAAATTTTAGGATTGTTTTTATTAGCTCTTTGAAAAAATGCTCCTTGTATTTTTATAAGGATTGCATAAATGTGTACATTGCTTTGAGTAGTATAGACACTTTAACAATTTATTTTTCTCCTCCAGTGCATGAGCATGGAATGTCTTTCCATTTATTTATGTCCTCTTCAATTTCTTTCATAAGTCTTCTATAATTTTCATAGTACAGATCTTTTATCTCTTTGGTTACATTTATTCCTTGGTATACAATATTTTTGGTGCAATTTAAATGGCAGTGACTTTTGACTTCTTTTTGCTGCTTAATTATAGGTGTGTAGAAATGCAACAAATTTCTGTATGTTGAATTTTTATCCTGTGACTTTACTGAATTCATGTATCAGGTCTCGCATTTTTTTTCATGGAGTCTTTTGGGTTTTCAATGTAGAGTATCATGCCATCTGCAAATAGTGAAAATTTGACTTCTTTCTTGCTGATTTGAATTCCTTTTATTTCTCTTTCTTTTCTGATTGCTGAGACTAGGATTTCCAGTACTATGTTAAATAGTAATGGTGAGAGTGGACATCCATGTCTTGTTGCTGAACATAAAGGAAAAGATCTCAGTTTTTTTTCCATTAAGGGTAATATTCTCTGGGGGTTATTCATATATGTCCTTTATTATGGTGAAGTATGCTCCCTCTAACCCTACTTTGTGCACGGTTAATTTTTATCATGAATGGATGTAGTACTATGTCAAATTATTTTTTCTGCATCTATTGAGCATATCATATGGTTCTTATCCTTTCTTTTATTAATTTGGTTTATCACATTGATTGATTTGTGATATGTACCACATTTGAAACACTAGAATAAATTACACTTTGTTGTGGTGAATTATTCTTTTAATGTACTGTTGGATTCAATTGGTAGTATTTTTATGACAAATGTTGCATCCATGTACTTCTGGGATATTGACTTGGAGTTCTCTTTTACAGTGGGGTCTTTGCCCAGTTTTGGAATCAGGGTAGTGATAGCCTTATAGAAGGAGTTTTAAAGTTGTTTTCCATTTCCAATTTTTGGAATATTTTGAGAATAGGTATTAACTCTTCTTTAAAAGTTTGGTAGAATTCGTCATTGAAATCAGCTGCCCATGGACTTTCGTTTTTTTGGGAGAATTTTGATGAATGTTTCAATTTCTTAGCAGGTTATCTGTCTTTCTGGTTCTTCATTTCTCTTTTTTTTCAGTTTTGGTAGTTTATATGGTTCTATGAATTTATCCAATACTTTAAGATTGTCCAATTTGGTGGAGTAAGATGTTTCTTGATATTATCTAATTATTGTTTCTATTTCTGTGGTGGTGGTTGTTATTTCCCTTCTCTCATTTGTGACTGTATTCATTTGAGTCCTTTCGTTTTTCTTTTTGGTAAATCTAGCTAGGGTTTTATCAATTTTACTTATTTTTTCAAAGAACCAGTTCCTGGTTTCATTGATCTGTTGTAACGAATTTTTGTTGTTGTTGTTTCTGTATCATTTATTTCTGCTCTAAACTTTATTATTTTTCTTATTTGACTGGTGTTAAGTTTGTCTGTTGTTCTTTTCCTAGCTCCATTTGATGTGTAAGGTGAGGTTGATTATTTGAAAATTTTATTTCTTTTTGAGGTAATGCTGTATTGCTATATATTTCCTTCTTATGACCACTTTTGCTGCATCCCAAAGATCCAGATCATCGTATTTTCATTTTCGTTTTCTTTCCATGTATTTTGAAAAATTCTGTCTTTAATTTCCTGGTGTGACCATTAATTCTTTAGTAGGATGTTCTTTAACCTCAGTGTAATTGTGTTCTTTCCAACTTTTTTTTCTTGTGGTTGGCTTCAAGTTTCATAGCATTTTGATAAAAAATATATATATATACCATGGTATAATCTCAACCATTTGGTACTTTTTGATGACTGATTTTGACCTAGTATGTGATGCATTCTGCAGAATGTCCCATGTGTACTTGAAAGGAATGTGTATTCTGATGTTTTGGGATGAAATGTTCTGAATATATCCAGTAAATCCATCTGGTCCAGTGTGTCATTCAAAGCCATTGTTTCCTTGGTTTTTTTGTGCAGTTGTAAATGGGATTGATTCCTGGACATCTCTTCTGCTTCATTATTGGAAAATAGAAATGCATCAGATATCTGTATGTTGATTTTGTATTGTGCAACTTTACTGAATTTGTGTATCAAGTCTAGCAATGTTTTGGGGGAGTCTTTCAGGTTTTTTTTTAACACAGAGTATTGTGTCATCTGGTAATATTGAAAGTTTGACTTCCTTGCAAATTGGGATGTCTTTTATTTCTTTTTGTTATCTGATTGTCAAGGCTAGCACTTTCAGTGCTATGTTAAATAGCAATGGTGAGAGTGGGTATCCTTGTCTTTTTCCAGACTATAGAGGCAAAGCTCTCAGTATTTCCCCACTGAGAATGATATTAGCTGTGAGTCTTTCATATATGTCCTTTATGATGTTGAGGTATATTCCATTTATCACTACTTTTTTTAGGGTTTTTATCAACAGTGGATGCTGTAATATGTCAAATGCTTTTTATGCATCTATAGAGAGGATCATATGTTTATTATCCTTTCATTTATTAATGTGGTGTGTCATGTTGATTGGCTTGTGAATATTGACCCACACTTTCTACACAGGAATAAATTCCACTTGACCATGGTGAATGATTTTTAATGTACTTTTGGATTTGGTTTTCTACCATCTTATTGAGAATTTTTGCATCCATTTTCATGAGAAATATTGGCCTGTAGTTCTCTTTTTGTGGAATCTTTATGTGGTATGTTATCAGGTCAATGCTGACCTCATAGAATGAATTTGGAAGATTTCATTCCTTTTCTATTTTTTGGAATACTTTGAGAAGAATAGATATTAACTCTTCCTTAAATGTTTGGTAGAATTCACCTGTGAAGTTATCTGGTACTGAGAATGTTTTGATTACTAATTTCATTTCTTTGCTGGTTATCAGTCTGTCCAACTTTTCTATTTCTTCCTGTTTCAGTTTCAGCAGTTTATATGTTTCTAGGAATTTGTCCATTTCTTCCAAGTTGTCCAATTTTTTGGCATATAGTTTTTCACAATATTCATTTATACTTGTTTGTATTTCTGTGGGGTTTATTGTTATTTTTCCCTCTTGTGTTATTTTATTTTTGTGGGCACTTTTTCTTTTCTTTTTAATAAGGTTTGGTAGAGGTTTTTCAATTTTATTTTATTTTTCCAAAGAAACAGATCCTGGTTACATTGATCTTTTCTCTTCTGTATTTAATGGCTATATCATTTATTTCTGGTTACAAGGGAAAACCCATAAGGCTACCTGGAGATTTCTCCACAGAATCTTGGTGGGACAGAATGGAGTGGCATGATATATCAAAGTGATGAATGTGAAAAAATCTGCAACAAGAATACTCTATCTAAAAAGGTTATCATTTAGAATAGAAGGAGAGATAATGAGTTTCTCTGACAAACAATAACTAAAGTATTTCATGACCAGCCCTGCAGTATTAAAGGGGATTTTTTGAGTGCAACGGGGATATAAAAAGTGAGAAAGTCAAGACTGGAACAGAAAAAAACCCAGAAACAATGACAAACAAGTCATAAAATGGCAATAAGTAAATATGTATCAATAATTTCTTTGAATGGACGAAATGCTCCAATGAAAACATATAAAGTGACAAGGTGGACAAAAATGCAACTCTCGTTTATATGTTGCCTACAATAGACTCATTTTAGATCAAAAGACGCCTACAGATTGAACGTGAGGGGATGGAGAAACATTCATCAAGCAAATAGATGTCAAAGGGAAGCCAGAGTAGCAATACTTATATTGGCAAACTAGACTTTAAAACAAAGACTCTCAGTGTGGTTTTGATTTGTATTTCCCGGATGATGAGTGATGCTGAGCATCGTTTCATGTGTTTGTTGGCCATCTGGATGTCCTCTTTGGAGAAGTGTCTCTTCATGTCTTCTGCCCATTTCTTCACTGGATTGTTTGTTT
>JAQQST010001751.1:0-11798 GCA_028646485.1 Cryptoprocta ferox | reverse complement strand
ATTTATGTATTATAAATGTGCATTTGATTTACATTTACTTATAAAACTATGATAAATAATATAAGCCTTAGATAATTTTGAGTCAGGAAAAAGTCTGACAATTAGTTACAGTGATACTGGCCTGTCTTTACATTCCTCACACATAATTCCCCATAAAACTTTTGAAAACGCTCACCTTAATAAAAGCTATAGAGACTTCCAATAGAATGCACTGATTTCTTTAAAAACTGAGACTTATCATTACTTCATTAAACTATTAAATAATATAATTAAGGTGATACGTATAATGTTGACTCAGATTTTCTCATCTTGAATCAGAGGACCAAAATCAAGAGTTGTGTTACTAAATTGCAAAGTGCCACTAGCTCCTATTTCCATGCAAGTTTTTTTTTTCATAGTTTCTGGCACTAATTATAAGAATGCGAAATAAGCAGTTTTCATGTTTCACGTGACTTCACTAGAGAGACCATCTAATTGTACCAGATTAATTCAAGAAGGAGTAGTTCAGTCTTAAAGTGAAACTGTATCTTTATATTGAAGGGAGAGAATCCATAAAGGATTCTCCTAAAATATAACCATAGACTTGGGCTGGAGGAAGACAGGATTACATTTTATACGTACATTTTATATATGGGGACTTTTAGGCTCAGATAACTGAACTGTATTTTCCAAGACCCTCATGATGTAATAGCACAACCCAGGCAAGGACAAACATCTCTCTGACTTTTTGTTCATGAGTTGTCAAGAGCATAGTGCTTGAGTTGAGGAAAAAATGCCAATTTCTCAGAGTTCGTGAACCCATGTGCATTCATAAATGCATGGGGGGAAATGCTGTGGCTAACTCATTCACACAAAACTGAAATTAACGTTGCTCTGTGCACCCCCATACTTTCTTTACCTTCCAAGCAACCCTGTCCTGGAATTTCCTTCTCTGACACCTGTCGCTGTCTCTTTCCATAGGCAGCAAATTGGCTGTGGGAAATGGGGAATCAGGGTATCCAGCTTGTGAAAAATCAGTGCCTCCCTAGCCATGGAAATGATGTTTACAAGTACATGCATGATTCATCTGCACATGTAAAAACGAGCTGCCCTATCTCTTTTTTGTTGTTCTATTTTTTCCATTTTTTAATGTTTATTTTTGAGAGAGAGAGAGAGAGAGAGCGTGCGTGCAGGGGACGGAGAGACCAGACGGAGACAGAATCTGAAGCAGGCTCCAGGCTCTGAGCTGTGAGCACAGAGCCCAACGCGGGTCTTGGACCCATGAACCGCGAGGTCATGACCTGAGCCCAAGTCAGACGCTTAACTGACTGAGCCACCCAGGTGCCCCCTTTTTGTTGCTCTTTTTGTTAGGACATTTTATCAATGAGAATAAGAAGAATGGGGCACAATAATGCATTCTGAATGTTTCATTCCAAAACTGACATTTTTTATAGTCCATCTCACTAAATGTCAATTTTTTTGATCTGAGTCTGAAGAGTGAACTTTTACTTACATCGATTTGCTCTGTTTTTTTTAACTGTGTATGTGTGTTGTGTGTACATATACAACATATACTATATATAGTAATTTATTCATTTAAATTCAACTTAGTTACCATGCAGTTCAGTCTTGGCTTCAGGGGTAGAAGAACCCAGTGACTCATCTCTTACATACGACACCCAGTGCCCATCCCCCATTTAGTGCGTCTCCCACCCACCCGCCAGCAGCCCTCAGTTTGTTCTCTGTATTTAAGAGTCTCTTATGGTGTGCCTCCCTCTCTGTTTTTATCTAACTTCTCCTTCCCTTCCCCGATGTTCATCTGTGGTGTTTCCTAAATTCCACATGAGCAAAATCACATGATATTTGGTTTCTATTCTTGATTGTATCTCTCTCTGCTCTAATCTGTATTTAATAACTTTTTTCTTGTAGCTTTACTTTTAGTTGGTTCTTTTTTTTCTAGTTCCTTAAGACGTAAAGTTAGGTTGTTGATTCAAGTTCTTAAAAGTGTTTGTGGCTATGAATTTCCCTCTCGATACCACTTTTGCTGCTCCCCATAAACTTTGGTGTGTCATGTTCTCATTTTCAGTTGTATCAAGTTATTTTCTACTTTCCTTTCTGACTTCTTTTGACTCAGTTGTTCTTTGAAGTGTGTCGTTAAATTTCCAAGTATTTGTGAATTATCACGTTTTTATTCTGCTATTGGTTTCTAGTTTCATTTCACTGTGATTGGAAATGATTTTCTATGCATGATCTCATATGATTAAAATTCATTAAAGAATTTTGTCTTGTGCTCTAACACAGGGTGTATCCTGGAGAACCGTCCATGTGCACTTCAGAAAACAAGTGTAGTTTGCTGTTGTTGGGTGAAGTGTAAAACAAATATTTTTAAAAGAAATTTTAGAAAGAAGGCATAGCCACAGAGCTATACTATGAAAAAAAAAAAAAACACTCCACAAAATGGGGCTATATTGGGGGAGGGGAAGCAGGGCAGCTAGAGTGAGTGAGCCTGGCCTGTCCAAAGGCAGAGTTACATAATTAAATATTCCAGGGAAGAGTCTATTTTTTTTTAGAATATAGAATTTTTCAAATGTCAGAAATATATAAGAATGAAAGATAGATGATGAATACACAGATGATAGATTGATAATGGATAGACAGGAAGATACAGAGATGATAGATCTATCTCACTTAACCAGCCCTACAAGGAAGGATTTTTACAGATAATAAAATAGGCTTATGGAGTCACTCGCACACCTTTAAATACAAGGCTGATAAGAGAATGATTTCATAGTGAATCTTAACCCCTTTCCATGACATGCACTTGGCTTTCTTAATTTTTTTAATTTGTGATTTCTTGCAATTCACCTAACTTGAAGAACTCCAAATAACTTTTTGGGTTCTTCTCATGTCCAATAGCCTGCATTTACCATGAATACTATTTCGGTGTTGACTGTATTCAGGCCGTAGCAGAGATATAGCATGACCAGTGAAGAACTTTCACTCAGTGTTTCTCCCAAGTTTAGGTTTGAGTTCTCCACAAATGTTTTTCTCTCTGTAGTAGTGGTCTTTGGCCAAGTTGTAGGCAGAATCCCATGAGGACCTCTAGGGTGCACGCTCCCTGTGTACACACCCTGTGTGATCTCCTTCTGAGTGTGGTCAGGCTCCGTGCCTGTCATGGGGCAATCTCTCCCTTGATTAGGTTCCGTTATATGGGCTAGTTGCTCCCATGATTACCCTACACTATATGCACCTCCACTTCAGCTGTCTGGAGAGGCATTTTCCTGCTGGTCCGGAAGAACTTGCAGTCACAGCATGAGATGGCCACCTGGCTTGGCCGGAAGGTGTCCTCATGTAGTGAGAGTGACCCTCAGCCAACAGCCAATATGAAAATGACTGAGGATTTCAGTCCCACAGCTGCACAGGGCTGAATTTTGGAAATAGCCTGAATGAGTCCCCGAGAGACCACCAAGATGCAGATGAGATGTGGATAAGTTAGACCTATGAGAACCTGGGCAAAGGACCCACGCACGCCATGCCAGACTTCTAGACTTCTGACCTCCAGGGAGTGTGAGGTGATGAGGGTGTGCTATAAGCTGCCAAGCGTGTGGGTGTGGTCGCGTGTTACACAGCAGACAACGGATACTGGCCCCATGTTAATCCGGTATAAAACTCCTCTCCTCAAAGTGTTCTATAAAGCCAGTCCTTCAACAAGCACAGTCTAACTATCCTGAAGATCTTAAGGACACCCGGAAAGGTCCCTGTACCCTTCTCACCATCTCCCCACCTGTTTCTCTCTACTCCCAGCCCTCTTACAGGGCCAACAAAGTCTTCTTTATTCTTTGAGGGGAGACCAGTTTCTCTCCCTTTGCTGAAATTTTGCAGACATTCTGCAAACAAGAGTTTCAGTCTCTAACACGAAGGGCTTGAAGAAGTATTATTCCAAACAAATACAGTGCTCATTCCGAGAAATGTTCTATGAGACTGACTTTTCAATGCAAAATTCATAAAAATAATAGTAATAAACATACCAATGTGAGCGCCTCGTATGTACGCTGTGCTAGGTGATTTACATGCTATCTGCAATTTTTACAACTGCATTGCAAGGTGGACTCGTTACTGACATCCTTCCTGGAATTACAGAGAGGTGGGGGCACCGTGATCAGAAGCAGACAGTAGCTGCTGCTGGGATTGGAACCCAGACTTGCCCAAGATTCTAACTCTTCTACACATCTCCTCATGAAAACGATCAGCCATGTTTCACTCCAAATCTAATATCTTTGGGTAGAAGACAGTCCGGTTTTAGCACCATCACCCTGTCTCTGCGACCAGTTACGAGCTTGATCCAGCTAACAAGAACGAGAATTCATGGCGCTGTACTGTCTGCGACGGCCAGTTTGGAATCAAGTGCGGTGGCTTTAGATAAGCCGGCACAGAGCTGAGTCCCAAACCCCTTTCGTACAGTGTGTTTGAGATTCTGGCAAAGTTATTGAGTCTCTCTACTTCTCACTTCTGCTCTGTGTAAAAGGGAATTACTGGAGTCCAAACTTGTTAGGGATCCCATGAGGATTCACGGAGGTTATGTACACATACACATGCAGTCTGGCATGTGGGAACCATTCGGCGCGTGTCCCATATGACTGTCGCCGCTCCTGCTGCACCCAGCTCTGGTCCGGAGGACCCGAGACTGCCAGCAGATGCACAGAGAATGACAGGTGTGCTTCTCACATTCGGGAGCAGCACACTCTGAGTGAAGTTCACCAGCTTGTGTGCTTATTTTATCCTTTACGATATATTTCAAAGCACAGCTTCTGGCCCTACCTCATGTAAACACGTAGGGGAATTTTGGAACTCCATCGCTCAGGAGTCTGCAAAGAGTAACTGAAAGGATGCGCATGGGGACAGAGCACAAGGCCATCTGTGTGCTCTGGGCCGCGGAGCAAAAGTCTCTGCTTTGATGACCTGTGGCTCCCTTATCTTCTCGATGGGACAGGCATCCACATGAGGGATGGGTTTGGCTCATAGTAGAAACTCAATAAATGGTGGTTATCATCTTCATAATGCCTCCTGTGGAAAAGAGCTGTATGTGGAAGTGTGAACTGTCACTACCATCTAGTGGCAGTGGTCAGAAATGTAGTCACTGAGGAATGTCAGAAAAAAGTTCACCCTCAGAGCGGGTTCTCTTCCAGTGTGTCCCAGGAGAGCAGCCCTGGTGCCCCAAGGCGTCCCCGTAGCTCACAGATCAGCTGCCGTGGGCAGCAGCCGCTTCTAGCTATGTGCCATCTGTGGGGGAGCTGGGGACAGGCATCCGGAGACTGTCTCCCGTGGTTTGGATGAGAAATCCGAGAAAAGGAGCTCTGACCTGGCACGGGTCAGGATGTACTGAGCGCCCTCAGCCACAGCATCATGCACAAGGGACCGAATCCTTTCTTATGGGGCTCATACCCCTGTGACTCCTGTGTGGCACTTTACTGGTCAGCGTGCTTGTTTTGCACAAGGTAAGGGATCAGGTGATAATACTACACATTACACGCGCCGCAACCCAGAACCTGACCATACATGGTATGTCCGCTAATTGCAATGTGGCAAAAGATACTTAAAACGAGTTCCTCAGGAATTTAAGACAATGGTTCATAAATGTGTGGACAAACTCCTATATATCTATTTTTTTTCCTCAAAGCACAAATCTTTAATGTCCGTTTTAGATGGCTGTGCTGTCAGGATGTAACGATGGGCAGTGCATTTCTGTTCATGACACTTATGTGGCGTCTTTTATCTCATGCAGATTCCAGGTTGGTATACAACACGCTGTGTCTGCACAAAGCACGTAACCTCACACATTACCTAACCACGCGGTGGGAGCTGGAAATTGTAGGGCAAGAAATCAGGGACACTTAACCAACTGCGGACAACCTGTCCATCAGCACTTGGCACACTCTTGGTCAGATACTATAGAGTCAAACACACTTAATCAATTCAACCTCCCTGTCTCCCAGACTTCGACAGTGACGCTTTTATTTTTCTTGAATATATAGAAATATAGAATATATAGAACAATGAGTATTTCTTCCATGAAAGCTGATTCTTTACGAAGGGTAATGATGCAGTCTGACATGTATCGTGTCCCTGGTACAGAAAAGTTCACAGGACGCTGCACTAAGCAAGTTTCGTGCTTAGGATGCAGACCTGGTGGCCATGCAGTCAATGCTACCCGCACCGTTAGAGGAGCACAGGCTTCAGGTTTCTGAGACGACACGTGAAAACGACGATTGTGTGTGAAATTCGAGATTTATGACTTCCTTTGAAAAACTAGGAGACGGGCCAGGTAAAGCCTGGGCACCATTCCCATGGGGCAACCACCTACTGGAACTGGATGTGGCGGCTCAGCGGGGTGGCACACGCACTCTCGTGGCCTCTGGTCTCGGCCACCCGGCACAGGAACACAGCCGTGCCCTAACGTGGGCGGCCCGGCCTGGTGCCCTCTAGCACACAGAGGGGCCGCCATCCCGCACCGCTCCTCCGTCCGGGCCGCCAGGCCGCTGCCCCTGCACGGGAACCCGCTGTGTCCCTGGGATGCCACCATGACTTCCTCTCCTGCCTCACCCACAACGGTTCTGCATGCAGCACTCCCAGAGAGCTCCTGCGGCCTCCAAACCCATCCAAGTACACCCCTTCCAGAAGCTTCTCCTGGCAATGAGGATGAGATCCACACACAGTGATACAGCCTGAAGGCAGCTGTCCCTTCCCCCTCAGGGTGTGGCTTCTCTGATGAGTGCTACCCTTGCCTGCCACCCCCACCCACAGGTAACACTGTTTCTCCCCCCAACGTGCCCCCCGGCTCTGGTTCAGAGCTTTGGCGCCTGCTGAGGTCTCTGCCTGCAGGGACCCCCCTCCAGGCCACCTCTGGTACCTCACTGGTCCTTCCTCCTCCTCTCAGAAGGCAGCCACGACTCCCAGGGAGGAAACACCACCGCCCCTTCCCTGCAGGCACTGCTCAACCCACCCCGGGTTTTACTCTATGTTGTGTTTTCAGGCTTGTGTCTTCTTCCACTGGATTAGCAGTTTTGGTGCCAGCGGTGGGGGGGGGGGTTGGGGGGTGGGGTGTGTGTGTGTGTGTGTGTGTGTGCGCGCGCGCGTGCAAATCTAAATCTCTAGTCCAGTGCCCGGAGCGGTGCGGAGCAGACAGCAAGGCGACCCGGGCACGGGGTGAAGGGCACCTGCAGAGAGTGAGGCCCTGAGGTCACACAGCGCATCCGACAGCTCGACCTCACCCCTCGTCTTCAGAACTGCTCCCCTCACTACCTCCCTGTGGGGTGATCCCATCACACCCCTATGGAACCCACTGGGGGATTGTGACGTAAAATTAAAGATACAGAACAGCCCAAAACTAAGAGTCTCTGGCCATCTCGTTGTTACAAAAGGAAAAGGAGAAAAGCCCCGTAGAAAGCGATGGAAACTCACGCATGCCAAGCTACCTTGCGATTCCAGGGGATAATGTTCCTTAACCAGACAGAGTGAAAACTGCCTCCTTTAAATCAGCCGCAGCCGCATCGTGCGCAGCCGGCGGGCTGTCTCCCGGCCCTCGCTCCCAGACTGAGAAACAATCTTCTAAATCTTCCTTGTATGCGCATCGGACATGCACTGTGGTGAGCCCTGCTGTGTGCAGCGCGGTGCGCTCTGCTAAGTGGACTTTTCTCTAGTGTGGGCTGCTGTGGGCTCGCCTGCCACGGACGTGGCATGCGGATGTGATGCGGGATTCTGTGCAGCACAGAGACAGCTAGTCCGGGAACAGACGCCTTCCCCCGACGCCTCAGGCCTATTAACTCTGGATTTTAACCACCGTCTCCTGATCCGTCTTACACAGAAAGCAAACTTCTCACCAGGCGGCAGAGCGAGTTCATTAAATTAGGCGCTAACAGTTTTCATCACGGACACCTGGAGCTTTGGCGTCACATTGGTGCCCTGCGCTCAATCTCCTTAAAAACAAAAGGCTTTCTTTTTAGATACAGCTTAACACCATTTTCTAAAGTTGAAACTTCTTCCTAGTCGACTACTTCGGCATTTGTGCATACGTATTATTTATTTTACTTTGCCCCACATCCTTTTAAGAAAATCAACCAGAGGGACCCCCGGGGGGCCCAGTAGGTTAAAACCGCGTCTGACTCTTGGACCTCGGCTCAAGTCATGATCTCATGGTTCATGTGTTCAAGGCCCATGATGGACCTCTCGCTGACAGCATGGAGCCTGTGCAGGATTCTCTGCCTCCTCTCTCCGTGCCCCCCCCCCCTGCTCATGCTCTCTCTTTCTCAAAGTAAATAAACATTTAAGAAAAACGAAGAAAATTAACGAGACTCTTCTATTTCCTATGGAAATCCCTTTAGAGTTATATTATGATGAAACATTTCAATCCTAAGGGTTCTGACTGACCTTAACATTCATACTTAGTATTTTATTAATCAACTAATATTTGTCAGGTACTGTCCTAAATTCTTCAGCATTATTATGTTTTCTTCTTTCTTCCACTCTATGGAGATATAACTGGTGCACAAAATCTACACATAATTAATGCATACAATTTAATGAGCTTAGTCATATGCACACACTCATGCTACCATCGCCACAGTGAAGGTTAATAAACGTGTCCATCACCTCCAAAAGTATCCTTGTGCCCCCTCTTTTTTGTAGGAAAAACAGTTAACATGAGATCTATCCTCTTAATAAAATTCTAATTGCCCAATATCTTATTTGTTAACTCGAGGGACGGTGTTGTAGAGCAGGTCTCTGAAACATACTCATCCCGTGTAGCTGTGATTTCACACCCACTGAACATGAACTGTCCATGTGGTCCTCCCCGCCAGCCCAGGATTATCACCATCCTAAGGTCTACTTCTACACCTTCGGCGATTTTAGAGGCTTCATGTAAGAGGAGCCATGCATTATTCACAGTAGCCAAGATGGAAACAACCTGAAGGTACACGGACAGATGACTGAGTAAAGAAAATACAATCTATCCATACAATGAAATATGATCAAGCCTTAAAACAGAAGGAGATCCTGCCATTTGCAACAACATGGATGGGCCTGGAAGACATTACGTAAAATACATCAGCCCCTCGAGCTCTTTACCAGATTAACCAAACTAAGAGTTGGTTCTCTGAAGAGATAAACTAAGTTGACAAACCCTTAGCTAGACTGACCAAGGGAAAAAAAGAACCCAAATACAGAAATTTATAAATGACAGAGGAGAAATTACACCTGACATCACAATAGATATGAAGGATCATAAGAGCCTACTATGACAGTTATACATTGGCAAACTAGAAGAAACAGAAAAATTCTTAGAATCCTACAGTTTACAAGACTGAATCAGAAGAAATCAAGTATCTTAACAGACCGCTACGAATAAGGAGACTGAATCAGTAAGCCAAAATCTCCCAACAAAGAAAACAGCAGGGCCAGATGGCTTCACTGGTGAATTTTACCAAACACCTAAAGGAAGAATTAACATTAATCTTTCTCAAACTCTTCCAATAAATCAATAAGTCGATAAATCAGTAAGTAAGACTCTTACGCTCATTATTTGAAGCCAAAATTACCCTGATACCAAAACTGAAAAGCACCCTACTAGAAAAGAAAACTAAAGGTCTTATACATTTGGATCATTTTTTTCTTATTTGGTAATTTTGTTTTCTGATAATATATTCCCAGATTTTAATAGTTTTCAACAGAATATGTGACTATAAATTGGCCCCTGGAAACCTGGAGTTAATATTTTCCTCTGCTGTGGCTGGGTCTCTGGACTCGTCCTCACGGGGCATCGGACTTCAGGCACGGCTTCCTGGCACACACTGGAACCATACAGTGCCCCCTACTGGGCTTCCTGTACCACCCCCTTGCTTCTCTTGGAAAACACACCCGCTCGTTTGAAGTAGAAAAGCCTCAAGAAGCTTCAGCTCCAGTAAGCACGTCAATATCTCCCCCAAACTCCCACATTTAGGCCTTCGATTTCTGGATGCAGAACCCAGTAGATTCAGAAACTAAAGACCGGTGGAATTCTGGAATCAGCGGTTGGGAAATCCCAGTTCCCGGCAGGGGCACAGGAGCCCTGTGCTTTAGGTGTCAAAATGGTAGGTCTGTGCCCGAAGGAAGATGGGCCGGGGAGGCCAGGGGAAATCTCCTACTGGTCCTACAGCCTAAACACACTTCAGAGAATCTCATTCTCATCTTGCTGCAGACTCACCCAAAGAACTGTCTACGGAAAGATGTGTCCCCCTTACTCCCACTGCAGTGTCCTGCTAGTGTCACCCCGAGTAACTCTCAAATCTTTACCTTCCTTTGACTCTCACTTAACTCATCTGAATTACCAATGTGTCTGGCTTGGAACCATTCAGCACCTGGGGTTCCTTTATTGGCAACCACAGGAGGGGTTCTTGTGCGAGACTGGGGTCTTTACCTGCTGCGTGGTGCTGATGCTCAGGGTGTTGGACACGGACTGAGAGCTCCGCTCACGATTCTGTGCTGGAGGTTCCTGGAATTGCAGAGTGAGACTGTCTGCATGTGTCCCTGATTTCTGACAGGAGGCAGGGAGGCGGCTGATAAAGGGAGAGCCATGATGATGGTGTCCCCTTTCCTCTGAATTATCTCCCCAAACCTCCCCTAGCATGTTGCTGAATGGCTCCTTAAGGCAAATAAGCTCCACTTTGCAATAAGATATTAAAACGAAAATTTCACCATAAAGGAGCTTTCACACACCATTACCCAAGTGGACTTGCCACACCTGATATCACTGTATATAAAGTGCAGATTGTGCAGACTGACAGGTAGATGAAGTTTCTATATTTGTGCTATCTGCTCATTTAGTTCCATGTGGCTTCCTGTTGTTTTATATTTTATGACCACTTACGTCATACGCACATATCTGATGGACCAAAGTGTCAGTTTCTAAAGACGAGGTGTGAAGTAGGAGTTTTCTAGGCCCGTAGGCCATTCTGATAAGGTTAGTGATACAGAATTATCATCTTTTCAATCACTTCACTGTGCTAATGCCACAGGAAACACAAAGGAATTCTGCCTGTAAATGAAAGCCGTGTGTCAGGGGTTCACGTGGGGATCTGGTTTGTCCCGTTCACTGTGCACCGCCAGTGGAAAACACCTTACAAACGCAGCACTGGGTTCGGCAAAATTGAGGATACTTAACTGCAAATCACAGCCACTCGATGGGTAATGATGCTGATTATTGTAAATGGCTACTGGAAGGAATCTGAAATACAGTAAAGCTTTTGCTGAGAAACAGAAAGTCACACTGGTGGAAAGGCTCAGGAAGCAAGTCATTTAGTAGCAGAATTTATTGACCAGAAAAGGCAAAGTCAAACAGTTGGTGAAACCGTAGTTACGCAGCATGAAAAATTATCGTGAGTATATACGTAGTGAGAATTCTAAAGTAAAATACAATATGAGGGGCTGGAATAGTTTCTACCCTGCACCGCTCCGTAGTCGGCACGGTGATGACATGTCCCTGATATGGAAAAAGATCTCTACAAAACAGCTTTTTGTCAAGGCAACAGTCTAAAGATCTACTAACAAAACTGGTGAAATTTAAGAATTTTTTTTCTGCTTTAAATAAGCAAAGACCTAGACACATATGATGACTTGTTTTCTTATCCGGAAGCAAGAGATCTTGGAGAAACTCGTATATCACATCTATACAGATGCTACCCAACAACTGACCTCATGGAAAGTTCTGCCTCTATTGCTGAAACAAAGAAACAAAAACAGGGAAGAGAGCAAGATGGCGGAGAAGCAGGGAGCTCTGTGATCCGCGC
>JAQQST010001750.1:0-11798 GCA_028646485.1 Cryptoprocta ferox | reverse complement strand
GCACATTGCAATTACATGGAACGTAATGACCTTGTAACTAGGAAAGGTTCACATGTGGTGTCACCATGTGCGGATGCTAAGGTCTAACCAAGCAGGAGTGGAATGGGCGAGGACAGGAGTAATACGGGAAAAAGGCCCCAGTTTCTTCAGGCTATTGTGTTTCCAGAGAATGTGAGGACTTTCAAGGATAGGGACAGGCCCTCACAGGAAGAGGAATGTCCAAATTCAGGGTTCAGAGACGACCATGATGGTGCTCCCATATGCTCCCTGTGGGATATCATCAGACACAGACACTGAATACGCTGCAGAGGAAGGGAGTTTTCAGTGTCCACTACCCTGTCCTTTGCACACATCTATATAGGCAAGACTCTACTAGAGAAAGTCAGTGACTAGGACCACCAGCCATACTTGAGGGAGAGTGTGCAGTTTGTGTGAAGGGAGTGCAGGGGTGGGAACCTATGGAGAGTGGATTGGTAATTCTGGATAAAGAGTCCATTGCACTCTCAGGCATACCCACACCCACACTCACCCCTTCCGTTTTTTCCCCTTCTTAAAGCTGCCCACATCCCACACACTCCTTCAGTCAGTCTCAGGGACATACACTAGTTCACACACACATATAACACACACACTTCCTACACTTCCTCTCCTGTTGCCTCCAACTTGGCCTCCCTCCCCTTCCTCCTCCTCCCTCTGTGTCCCTTCTTATTCCTCTCTTCTCTCTGTGTCTCTTTAATCATTTTCATTTGCGTACTCCTTCCTCCCTATGGCTCCATCCCTTTATCTCTCTCTGTGTGTCCCTAATTGTCAGATAGGAGTGCAGCTGCATCCTGTGGGCCCTTCACTTCCTTCTGGATACATAAGGCTGCTGATGACCAAGTCCTTCATGGGAACACACAAAGAAACATAGGCAGGGTGACAGAGCTCAAACAGACACCACCAGCAGTAACTGTCTACAGGCAACACCCACAGGCATGTTATACATGGGAACTTTGAAGAGTCACCCCTTGCACCTTGCCCTAAAGGGTGAAGACAGCGTGGGAGGTACTGAATATCAAGGGATTTCAAAGTGTTTAGTGGGTCCTGGGAACATACAGGAGCTGAGGAGGCTCAGAGCCTAGTAGTACCTGCTGTTTCTGCACAATCTATCTTCCACTTCCTTTATCTTACCACAGGAAGGTTGCTATTGGCAGTGACTCTCTTTCCGTATCATCTGAAACCAAATTCCACCTGGTGCCTGGGTGCTCAGTGGGTCAAATGTCCACCATTAGCTGAAGTCATGATATCACAATTTGTGAGTTCAAGCTCCACATCAGCTCAAGGCTTAGAACCAGCCTCAGATTCTGTCTCTCTCTCCCTCTCTCTCTCTCTCTCTCTCTCTCTCTCTCTCTCTCTCTCTCTCTCTCTCTCTCAAAAATAAGCACTAACAAAATGTTAAATGAAGTCAAGGCTCCTTGACCCAATGCAGATAATCTCCCCCAGTAATAGGCTATGACCAGTTTCAAGGACAACGGCGTGCTCATCTACATGATCAACGAGGAGTTCAGACACGGGAGGTAGCCTGGTTAACGAGGATCTCATGCACAGGAGATAAGGAGAAGTGAGGTGTTAAAACATGTGGCAGGGTGAGGCTCCAAGACATCAGGACAAATGATATGTGGTAGATAAACATGAGGTGCTTATGTATGATTTTTCCTTGTGTGCTATTGTTGTTTGTGTGAGGTCTGGGGTGAATCCTGAATATATCCAGCTGGGTGTAGGTGTTTGAGTTCTGTGCCGTCCCATGAAGAATTTTTCAGGTTCAACCCTGAAGCATCCACCACCCATACACACAGTAGATTTTTACCAGGCAGGGTAAGGACATACTCGATTACAATGAGTTCGTTCCAGAGGTAGGAGTTCTTGCCAAAGAATAGCAGGATGTTGCCGAAATCCGTTGGAAACCTGTATTCCTCCAAATGCCTGGGTACCATGGGGGAGAATGGTGAAATCTCAGCCCAGGAGACCTGCTCCCTCCTGATTTCTTGAATACATAACTTCTAACAACTCTCCTCCCCACCAACCCACCAACAAAACCTCGGTCTTCCTGGTAATTCCTTCCAGTCACAGAGAATGGGAGGAGGAGTGTAGGGGAAGACAAAGGAGGAGAGAGGGAGAGCCATGGGGAGTTTGGAGGGAGGGAGGGAGAGAGAGAGAGAGAAAGACAGAGAGATGGGGAAGAGGCCAAGGGTCCTAGGGAGGAAATGTGTGAGGGGGAAGAGTTCAAAGAAGACCATCTGGACAGAGGGAGGCTGTGATGGAGTGGAGAAGGGGAAGACAAGGAGAGATGGAAGGAAAGTGGGAGGGAGGGACAAGGGGAAGACAAGGGGAGGTGGAGTGTTCAAGAGAGAGGGAGGATAGGCAGGAAGTGCAGAAGAGACAGAGAAAGGTTGGCTGACAGTAATGGAGGGGGAATAACCGATGGTTAATGTCAACACAGAGGATTGCTGTACAGGACACAGCACATAGCATGAAAGGCAACATTTCCTGGCTGGATTTCAAGGGCAGGCTCAAAAGGCTCCCTTTAGCAAAAGACAGTCCTATCGAGGTCATTCACAATGAGGAAGAGAGGGAGAGACGGGAACAAATGATGTGACCAGATCCTCCTGGTCTGTGGGAAGCCTGGTACTTCCCACCACATTCACGAAACAGCACTGCCAGAAACAGACCTGACGGGAGGGTGCAGCAGGATGTGTAGGAAGGAATCAGGTAATCATGCTGGCCAGTTCCAGGAATATCATGAACCTGTACAGCCATGAAGCTCAATACATTCCCAGAAGAATTCATATTCAGCCAGATGGCCAGGAAATGTGCTCAGCTTTGTTGGCCCATTGCCCCTTGCAAGACAAAAGTGACGCAGGACAGAGAAAGATTCCACAGTGAGCAGAAGAGCCAACATCTCCTTCCTATCCCAGGAGGCAGGGACGTGACTGGCCAGTAATTTGAAAGTAACTGATGGTAGCAGAAAGGTTATATTCCATCACAATGATGGAGGGAAATCTCAACCGATTGGAGAGAATGGGTGGGATCACGATCCCAGACCCTAGGCAAAGGAGAGATCCTCAAGGTGACATGAAAGACGCTGACTCAAACTCCTCTTGGCACCAAAAGACATCTCCATCATCAGGAGGGCTGGATACTTGTAAGCTGGTGGCTGGTTTCTTAAGTCTGGACCGACTGTGTTCTTTGAAAGGCTAAAGCATGATACTAGCCATATGGTTATGTGACTGGGTTCAGCCAACGGAATCCAAATCATTCTTCAGTTGAGGTGCCAGTTGTAACCAATACTTACGAATAGGCTCCTTGTACACCTCTCCAACTAGCACATATGTGGGAACCATGGTGTACCTGAGGCTACGTGTTCATGGAAGCGGTAGAGGGGCTAACCTTTAAGAAGGTGCCTTGACCATCTGTGCAGAACAGTACTGGTCTGTGTGAAAGAAGTCAACCCGACAGAAGCACCGTGGATATGACCTGTACTTGATGGATTGTTGAAGAGGCCAAAGGACTCAAAGGCATGCAGCCAAGCAGAGTCAAGTATTGGTTCCCAGGATAGGTGCAGTGGGGAGGAGTTGGGCCCAAGTTTGGAAGACGTTGCATGCTGGGATAATTGCTTTTGGAGATCTAATGGGCTTGGAATTGCAAAGGAAATGCTTCACCGTGCTGTACGATTCTGATTACTCAGGTGCTCCCCCACAAACCAAGAATGTTGGCAATAAGATGTATGCGTGATCGGGACAGGAAGAGTCTCTTAGCACTGTGGGAAAGCTACACATCCCTGGTGTCCCTTGACTACATACGCACGACTCCATGTTTACCAAGAAGAGATCATTCCAAAGGTGTCAGTGGTTTCAGAATGATTTCTTAAGACATCAATCAGAACCGGCATGCCTGGGTGGCTCAGTCAGTTAAACGTCCTACTTCAGCTCAGGTCATGATCTCACAGTCTGTGGGTTTCAGCCCCGCATCAGGCTCTGTGCCAATATTTATAGGAAAGCCTGGAGTGTGTCTTCCCATTCTATGTCTCCCTCTTGCTCTGATCCTCCCCTGCTCAGAGTGTCTCTTTCTCTCTTTCAAATGTAAATAAAACAAAAAATTAAATTAAATAATAATTTAAAAAAAAGACTTGCATCAGAAACCAAAGGAGGGAGGGATGAGGTATTAGGGTGGGAAACACCCATGAAGCACATGGGTATTAAGGAAGACAATGGCAGAAGTACTTCTGTACCTACCACTAATACAGCACATGGCAATGGAGTCAGTGGGAAGAAATCAGCAGATTGTTTTCAATATTTACAAATGTGTATGCTGTGTGCAACAACGAAATCTTTGGGCCCCATGGCAACAAACAGGTGGAATGAAGGAATAAAAGCAAGATGCATGACTTAATGCCCCCACCACCAGCAGCCAGCTAAGGTCCAAGTCTCCAGTGTCTCACTGTATATGCCTGGTTGTTCCCCTGCTCATGATTCAAGAAGTGACAGACATCAGCCCCCAAATACATAGGGAAATCAAAAACATCCATCCCCAATATGAGGGACAGCAATTTGATCCCCTAATGGAAGAAAGGGTCCAATTCTGGAGTAGGCAGACTCAGCAATGACCTTACACTAAAGTCAGGTCAGGCCAAAAGAGCAGTGGCTGGTCAATACACAGGTATGCAGGTATGAAGGCAACACGGAGAGAGGCAGGGAGAGCTGTGTCCACTGAAGCCCTTAGGCAGAGCCAGCAGAAGACAAGGTCACATCTGGGCACCACAGGGAGAGAGAGGAGCCGACACAGACAGGGATCCTCCTGTACATGGGGCACAACGCATTGACATCGCGAGGTCAGGAACAGACACGTGTGGGCTAGAGATATAGAGGCCAGAATGCTCCTAAATTGCCTATGGCATCCTCTCTTCTGGGACAGGAATCTGGAGCCAACAGTCTCAGCGGTATGGTAGAAGATGCTTTTAGGGCACACGTATAGGCCCTCAGGAGGATTGGAAGTTCCTTTTGGCCTCACCAGAAAGCCCTACAGACACCTCAGGAAATGGGATTGTGATCTGCACTGAGAGCCAGAGCCCAGGGGTACTACCTGGCACACAGAGCACGCCTGGCCTCTCCCCATGGTCAAATGACACAAAGGTCCACACTTGAGGGTTTTGCTCCCCAAGCCTGTGAATATTCCACAACCACAACCATCCCCTGCCTTCCCTTTGGGACAGGCCAGCACAAAACCTGGACATGGTAAATAATACGAATTGTTAGGAGACAAGGACTGGTAAGTGACCGTTTGCCCACCTCTGCCCCAAACACTACATTCTCAGCAAGACATACCTGTAGATTGCCTGTGTAGGGGAAGGTCCTGCTGCCCCCTGAAATGACCAGGCTGAGGCCCCTGAGGCAATGCTCCCACAGCAGCAGTGCATAGGCCATCCTTTCTCTAACAAGAACAACAACAGTCAGGTGCCAGCATGTAGGATCCTCTCCAGGGGGCCCGAGAGTTTCCCCCTCCAGAAGCTGAGAATAGGTGCTTCCCCAGTGGGTGTGGAAACAGTAGTGAGAGAGGAGAGAGCCTCTGCCCTGGAAGGGCCAGGCTCTATCATCCAGAGCCTCACATCTGCAGCCTGACACCCAGGAGACCATGATCACAGCACTATGAACGGGACAAGACCTCCACATGTTTGGCTGCTAAAACCTCCATAATGTCACTGGATTGATACTTCCATCATGGCCACACAAGTCGGAGTCAAGACTTATAGGGGCCGTGTTGATAGCTAGCAGCTAACATGTCAAGGAGCTGGGCAGACATGTATGTGGGGACGGTCGGAGGAATGGAACTAGCATTCCTCCTCTCTTTCTCCTCCACCTCCTCTTTGTCCTCCTCCTCTTCCCCCGCGCAAGCTACCTCCTCCTACTCATCTTCTTCATCTTGCTCCTCCTATCCTCCTCCAGCTTCATTTTCTGGCCCTTCTGCTCCAGCATCTCCTCCTCCTCCTCCTCCTCCTCCTCTTGCTTCTCCTGTTCAAATTCTGAATCCCCATACCCTGCTGGTTCCAGCGGCTCAGTCCCTGGCACAAATGACCTCCAGCAGCCACTGCCTTCCCAGAAATGGATCAGGGCAATCTTTTCTCTGTCCCTGGGATACACGGGTGGGATCATGATAGTAACGCAAGGACCCAGGCCCAGGGACCACCACGGAACGATCATGTTAATGCCCTGTATTATGTATATCACATACAACAACAGGTTCAAAGAGCTGTGTGCCAATGGGGTTCACAGGGGACCTCAGCCCTACAAGCCCTCTCTCTGCAGGGTCATCCAGGAAAAAGCTTACCTACACTGATATCCTGACTGAACCACAGAGCCCTTTGATGACCCAATAGGCCGTTATTGGCAGGATTGGCTTCCTGCATGCTACCTGTAGCACCCTTCCAATTCTCCCTACATGCTTGCTTGGCAGATCAGACCACCTCTTCCAATGGGGACATGCTATTCTTTACACTAACCATGATCCTGGCATGATGACACGTGACTTGCAGTACGGGGCATGGACAACTCTTTCATCTCATCTTGAAAAAGCCTGGGTCCTTCCCAAAAGCCTTGTGTAGGGGGAAAGGGTTGTGGGCAAGACAGGTAGACTGGGAGGCAGACAGAGGCTAAACCACCCACTGAGAACCCAACATGGCACTGGCATTTCATGTCCATCATGGCCTCACAAGTCCTAATGACAGGCTTGTATAGGCAGTGATGAAGGCTTGCAGCTAACATGTCAAGGAGCTGGGCATACATGTTTGTGGGGACAGCCAGAGGACTGGGACCTAGCATTCTCCTAAGACCCAAGGCCATTTGCCACCCAAGAATTCGACAGGAGGAGTTATCAGGCTTCAGGCTCAATTAAACCCACAAGGAGTAGGGCAGGTGCTCCCTACTGTGGAAGAGGGCAGGGTGGGTGTAGTACTGCCAGGATTCTGACTTCAATGTCCAAAGCATCCTCCGTCTACACTCAACTGCTGTGGCAGTAAAAAGGGAACCCAGCTTTCCATGCACCTTGGGGCCAGACCTCCAGGTAGCCCCAAAAGAGGTCAGTGTCCCCAGCACAGGGGCTGAAAGGCTTTTCATGGGACCAACTCATGCAAAGGGTCAAGAGTTCTGCGGTACACCTTAAATGTCCTGATCCCAGCTGCAGAAGCACTGCCGAGCTTCTTCTCAGGTGAGAGGGGTCTTTGGCATGGAACTGTCCATATAGAGAGCAGTCAACATGGTGCTCACCATGTCCATCTGCACTGCTATACCTGCCATCCACCCGGGTGCCAAAACTCTGGAGAAGGCACATCACCTGCGGCCTGTGTCCCAAGCTGCCCCATGTTCCTTGGGCCTGGAGCTCAGAAAAATAGGGCAGATTCCCGAGGAGGAGCTGAATCCT
This sequence comes from Cryptoprocta ferox, assembly GCA_028646485.1. Classification (NCBI taxonomy): domain Eukaryota; kingdom Metazoa; phylum Chordata; class Mammalia; order Carnivora; family Eupleridae; genus Cryptoprocta; species Cryptoprocta ferox. Next base: position 4,349 of record JAQQST010001750.1, on the reverse strand, counting down.
GGCCAAAACAGGCCCATCCCCCAGGAGCAGAGATCCTCGCTAGACTGATCTGTCTGGAGAAATATCTATACCTATAAGGTAGGAATTATCCTGATAGTTTAGGAACCTTAGATCCTCTATGCACAAGCTCTGGGCACAACTTTTTACCCTCTCGATACGTCCTTTGTCTAGGGGCACCAGGGCGAGAAGTCGGGATAACAAAAACTACACACACACGCGCACGCACACACACACACACACACACACACACACACACACACGGTACACATGGCCCATGATTTCCGACTCTCACCCATCCTATACTTACCTTGGCACTTTTTCCATTTTGCATCCTGAGGGGAGCTCCCTATCTAAGCAAGGAATACCTCCACCCCAGCCATTACCCTGAGCAACTCAGAAGAGAAGCGACTGCACTCTCTGGCATGTGAATCTCCCATTAGCAGCATATCCGGAAAGATCCCTGTCTCTCCTCTTGACTCTCCAGTGGAATACACACACACTATCTCAGACACATGGCCATGCAATCTCCCTCACGTATGCATGCACACAGTCCCAGCAGACACAGAGATCCAATTCACACACTGCTACATGCACCCACACACCTGACAGAGACTCAAGTGGACCTCCACTCTCATGCATGCTCTCTCTGTGAAATCTCACTCACAAGCCAAACTAGTGTCCACCAGTCACAGTTGATCTTCCCCTCATGCATCTTTCAATTTTACACACTGTTTCTGACAGAGCTTCAGGCCAAAGGAGTGATGGGATGGGGAGGCAGGTGAGGGCATGTTGGTAGTGACCCAGAGATGTGGACTCCCCCTGTGTTCTCCTGGAACAGGGGCCCTTGACTGTAACCCTGACTGTGGGCTTTCTCATGGATGGTGTCTGGCCAAGGAGAGGACACCTCTCTGGGAGCAAGGTACCTGGCTGGACATCCTCACAACTGGGTCACACTCTACAGGAGCCAATGGATTCTCTGGGACTCACTTGGCAGCCCCTTCCCTACCTTTTAGCTCAGCCCTATGGAATACTGAACACATCACAAGGTGGTCGGTTCCACCTCCTTCCAGTCTCTGCCTAGGAATGGACACAGCCGCTGCACATGTTGCGCACTGCCCCACTCTATTCCTGCACAACTCCCCCACACACTAATTCATAACACCTCGGACAGCCCCACTCAGGCCATCTCTTCTTTTTCCCTTCCCGAGTCCCCCATAAAAGTTACACACTAACACAGAAGGATTCGTTGCTTCCTTGAGCTCTCATTTATTGTCATCTCAGAAATGTGGTGGATAAACCTGGCGTCTGCCAGGTGTGATCCTTTTCCCATATGTGAGTCGCTGAAACGTCCTGCATCTGTTCTTGGAAAAACATTGATATTCTGTGGTGTTCACATCCACACAGATGGAGCGACACTGACACATGGGAGCATGTGTAGACGTGGGTTATTGCACACTTGGGCACACACACAGAAGCATACACACAGGCAATCCACACAGGCAATCAACAGCGGGCTGCAATAGATGATAAGTAATAATTCCACTGATATCCAAGTAAGTGTCAGAAGTGTGCATCACCCTTTAGGGATCCCTAGCCATTTCCACAGTTAGGGCCTCCATTCCAGACTCCACATCACCTTGGACCATTGCTCAGAATGGACAGGTGGCTGTGGAAGGATGTGGGGTGGAGAGACACATGGAGGCCAGACCGGGATTCTCATCAGTAGCGCTTTGGGACACATGAGATCCAGTCCCAAAGTCTGGCCGGCAATTCCAAACTGAAGGGGCAGGAGGAGCACCAATAGCGTGGGGCAGACAGCCATGTCATGTATTTGTGTTGGAGAAAAATTGCTTCTCCAGAGTTGACCCTTGATATGCAGGCCCTCAGCCCCTCTGCCTTGGGCTTCCAGGGATCCACCTTACCGATATGAGGCTGTGTCCAGCTGAGTTCTGGCAGGTTCAGTTGTCATCCTCCCACCCGCTGATCGGGCGACTTGCGTCCCAGTCTCCAATAATCCTCAGTTTCGACCCCGCTGCCCATACGAGGTTCCTTACCATACAACACAGGTGTCAGCACGCAGGCACTGGAGTTCTCACCGACATGCCCTCCTCTCAGCTCACTGTCTCCTGGAGGCTTCCTCCCTCTCATAGTACTGCAGGGGAGTGGGCCAAAGGTTCTCAATGATGATCTAGTAGGGCGAACAGGCCAGGTCAGCACAGGCCTCACGAACAACTCCCCCACAGGCCGGGGCCCACCCACATCCCCACTGCTGAGGAAAGCCGCAGGGACACCACCTCAGCCTTTCTGTTCGCCCGCTGGGCAGCTGTGCTCACACAGCCAGTTCAACAATTTCAGGCTAGTGATGTCATGCCTGTGGATGGGAGCTCGATGTTCATAATTCCTGAACCAGTGGATTGGAGTGGAATGAGACACATAATAGCCTTCAGGAGCAAACGAATAGAGGGAGGAACCTGATGGTCGAATCCTAAACCCACCCCCTTCCCCTCCTTCCTCCACACCATTCTCTACAGGCCCCTGATCCACACCATTCTGGGACCCAACCGCTGCCAGCAAAGCGAAGGTGGTACTCCTTAGTGATCCCTGGGTTCTGGAAGTATGGGTTGTCCACAAAGGAAAACTTCAACCTGCAGCGGTATTTGGGATGGCCCTCTTCTTCCACCTGCGGGAAGAAGAAGAAAGTCATCCTAGGGGTCCTCATCTGCCTGCCTGCTGTAAGGTAAGCCATATGGCCTCATCCTTTCCTATTAAAGTCCCAATCCCAACGGCCCTGTCTACAGCTGCAGCCTCTCCAGTCTGACCTCCAAATTGATCATGTAGTTGAGCACCTCCTGGTCCTGCGCACTGATCATGCCTGATAGCGGGGGGTGATTCAGAATTGGTTTGGGGTAATGGAGCCTTACTTCCGTCTTCATAGAAAGAGAGACACTTGCAAGCCCAGCATTCTCAGGCTGAGAGCAAGGTATGGGAACGTGGCATGTCTGAAACACCAGGTACAACTAGGCTCCCAGCCCCCTAACCTCCCGTCCTTTCGTCTGACACTCCTGACACTGGGGTGTCCCACCCTGAGTTCCCACGACCTCCCAGGCAGTCTGCACCCGACATGGAGAGAAGTAAGGGCCTGACTCCTCACAGTCCCTATATATCCCATGCAGCCCATCATTGCTTGTGATGTCTGGTTGTGTCATGCCACCCTCTCGCAGGTGTGGTTTTTTTGATAATCCCAGGAAGCCTTGTGTGACCAGCAGCTTTCTGTGTCCTCACAGAACGATATGGCTCACAGAAACCTGGCTGCACCCATTCCATGCTAAGGGAGGGCCTAGGAGACAGAGGGCCTGGAGAGGGAGTCGAGGTCGGGAGGGATGAGGGAGGAAACAAAAATAGAGACCGTGACTCAGAGCATCTTCAAGAGAGAAGGCACAGAGAAGGAGTCAGAGGACGGAGAGGGAAGAAGAAGTGAAAATAGCAGGAGAGCGCAAGTGTGGGCCTCTGTGTGGGTGTGTGAGTGTGAGTGTTTGGGTTCGATTGTGTCAGGGCTTGGAGAGGCAGCCTGTATCCCACTGACAGTGGATTTTGTGTCTTCCTACTTTCCAGAAATGTTTGTGGCCTCCTACTAAACACGAGACATGTGTGTGAAACTGTCTTTCATTGAACTCGTCGGACATTCCCATTGGCTATGAATGTCTACAAGGGTGTGTGGACTCTGTATCTCCCTGATTTGACAACAAAGCCCATTGTTCCAATATCTCCTGTGACTGAAGGGAGCTTTGTGCTCCACTAGTTGCTGCAGAAAATATATGATTTCTTTTTCCCCAAGTATGTATTTCTTTCCAAAGAAATTTGTTTGGTTGAATATTCCTTCTAACTACAGTCAGAACTCTCAGTTGAATATTCCTTCTAACTACAGTCAGAACTCTCAGTAAATGGTCCTTCTTGTCAGGGTTTTCCCGCTGCTCTTTAGGAGAAATGCTCACCAAATATATATCCTCATTGTACCATGATTTGCGGTCTTCAGTTGGTGGTGCGTTTTCTGGCATTCTCTCTCATATATATCTTTTGTATCTTCAGAAATGGGAGGATGCTGCAACCTCAGTCTCAGGATTGAAATGCACCATAACAGGAATAAGACCAATAATTTCCACCACTGCCCTCCCTTTTTTAAACCTCTTCTAAGAATGTACCGTAATATGTGGTCGAAACAAAAATATATGCATGTCTGTGTTTTCCAAAACAACAAATGTAAATGCATCAATTAATGTTGACAACAAAAATGTTAGGTGCGAGAGCAATTTAGAACAAATGTTTACAGCAGATCCTCTGAAAGACACATT
>JAQQST010001749.1:0-11800 GCA_028646485.1 Cryptoprocta ferox | reverse complement strand
TAAGAGCCCATTAAATTCTCTTCTTGGTCCATAAGCTTCTTTTCAGTACCTTTCCCAGGTTGCAAATTTCCTGAAGGTTAGCCATTAACGATTACTGTACTCCTGAAAATCCTTGACATCTGTCTTGAAACATGGGGTCATTTTGATTATCTATGGATGAAAGACAGTGGTTTGACTTCAACTGACTTTAGGTGTCTCTTACGATGTATAACATTATATAAGGTTCGGAAATACTGACTCCCTCATTACAGTGTGAGAAATGTTGCATTTTCTCAGCTTTTGGTTTTCATTTCTACCCTGTGTACTTGATGACTACTCATGCATCAATTCTAATCTCTATGGAAAATGAAAGAAGAATAAAAACTACAAATTTGAAAAGCAGGCTTATAGATATTATCCTTATGGTTTCCATAATGACGGTACCCTCCCTTTGATTTAAGATGTCAAAATTGCTCTCAATAATTATTATAAGAACCAGAGGATAAAGAAGGTGGTGGAGATATGAAAGTATTGTGTGATCATTTCTGTGTATGAAATATATCACACTGAATGGTGGTATCTGATTTATAATCTGAAACTTTTTTTTGTTTATTTATTTTTGAGAGAGAGACAGAGCACGAGTGGGGAAGAGGCAAAGAGAAAGGGGAGACAGAATCCGAAGCAGGCTCCAGGCTCTGAGCTGTCAGCACACAGCCTGACTCGGGGCTTGAACACATGAACTGCGAGATCATGACCTGAGCTGAAGTCAGACGCTTCACCAACTGAGCCACCCAGGTGCCCCTCAAATTTTTTAAAGATAGTTTTCAGATGGAAAACGATAACAGCCCTCTTGATCATACATTTCTATTAATTACATATGTAATATATTTAATAGGGAAGAAATTTATATTTATTACAGAGTTGTCCCATGTAAATTGTGATTAATACTTGGTCTTTTCTTTAGAAGTTAATAATAAGAAGTCAATGCAAGATGAGTCGTGTAGAAGCACATGAATAAAATAAGGCCTTCTCATATCTGAGGCTGTATTCTATCATCAGGATGAAGCTACCAAAGCTCAGGGTCTTTTCTTCAGTTCTGAGACTTGGAAACGTGAAATTTTTAGGATGTTGAATACAATGTCTGTTCTCAGGGAAAGAGTCACATTGAAATAGCAAATACAAATAATGTATGAAAACAGAATATAAAGTTATGAATGTAATGATAATTAAAAATAAAGACATTAAAACATTCTAGGCACCTAGGTGGCTCACTCAGTTGAGCGTCTGAATTTGGCTCAGGTCATGATCCCACGGTTCATGACGTCGAGCCCCACACCGGGCTCACTGCTGTCAGTGAGGAGCCCACTTGGGATCATCTGCCTCCCTCTCCCCTCTCTCTATCACCCACTCCCCCGGTCTCACATGCTCTCTTTGAAAAATAAGTAAAAACCATTAAAAAAAAGAAATTACAACATTCCATATCTCTTTAACCTGTACTTTCTCTCCCTTTAGGCTGGGCTAATCTGGTTGTCAAAAGTAATCACGATTCATGAACTTTTCTGTATGTATATGATACCTCAACAAAATTTACAAATACAAAGTAAGAAGATGAGCATGAAATCAGAAAATAGCAAATCTAGGGGCACTTGGGTGGCTCAGTTGGTTAAGCCTCTGACTTTGGCTCAGGTCATGATCTCACAGTTGGTGGGTTAGAGCCCCACGTCAGGCTCTGTGCTGACAGCTCAGAGCCTGGAGCCTGCTTCAGATCCTGTTTCTCCAACTCTCTCTGCCCCTGCCCCACTCGCGCTCTTTGTTTCTATCTAAATAATACACATTACAAATTTTTAAAAAAAGAAAATAGCAAATCTAATGTTTAATGACATCACACTCAAATAAACTTTAACCTAGCCATTCGTTCACTCAGTGAATATTTTTTTGCATTTGGATATTAGGTGGCAGGCTCTGTTCTGGTCCCTGGAGTAATCTGTAGGAAGCCAAACAAATGGACATCATCTTTCAGGAAGACAAGGTAGAAACAAGATTGACAATGAAAATATGTATTTTCAAAGAATTAAGGCAAAACCAGTTGGATGATAAGATGGAAGATAATGTCCATTTGGGCATGTGCTTACGAGCTCAGTAAAATTTTCAGTGAGGAGATAGCACCCAGTGAGGACAAAAAAGGATGTAAAGCAGCAAGCCGTGTGAAAAGGCAAATATAATCATTCCAGGCCAGGAAACAAACCTGAAGAGGTTCTGTGTGGCTGGAATAGGTTTGTGTCACCAAGAGTGCGGTCTGTGATTTAAAGTGAATTCCATTTCCTTTTTATAAATATGTGGCCCCTCTACCCCCAATCACAGAAATGAGCCCATTCAAAGGTCCCCCACTTCTTTCTATGACAATCTCCTGTACCTCCTTACATGTGCCCGGGAACAGTTCTGCTGACTTCCTTTCACCCAGCTGCTTAGCACTGACACTACACCACAGCCATGGGTCAGAGAAAACTTGTGAGATCGCTCCACTGGGGTTGGCTAGCTCTCTCTAGTGACAAGGGTTGTAACCTCAGGTCATGGCCACCAGGGAGGGGATGTTGTTCTCCCTTGCCCTGCTTGCCTCCATGCCTGGGGTATAGGCTCTTACAGTTCCACCTCAGTGCAGCTGAGTCCAGATGAATCCATTTGAATGTGGCTTTCCTGAAGCTTGGGGATAATGGAAGAGATTCCAAACTATCACATAAATTTAGATCACCCTAGGGCCTCTTATCAGAACAATGATTGGCCTGCATCCCAGCCTATCAATGTTCGTCAAGGGACAGTTTACCACTCAATACCAGATCTGCTATCGAAACTTCCAAAGTCTTGAGGTTCAAGCCAAATTCACTCCAATCTCCAGAGGGACGAAATGATGTCCCCAGTCATAACCTCAGGTTTAATTCCATAAATTGTAATTCTTTATCATAGGATTAATCTCATATCAGGATGATTAATAGCAGAATCATCTATTCTACAGAGATGTGGTCTAGCTCAATTGTCCTTATCAAACCAGATAATTACAGAATAATCTTACACCTTTAGTACAGTTCCCAAAGACTGTATTATTCAGGATTGCCAAAACTCATCTTTTATGCTATGATAGCCAAAATGACATGGCCAAAGACAGGAGAAATTTTGAATCCACCGACTAATTTAACTCTCACCTGGCCAGCACTTTGATGTGCGCTGCCAACTTTTACCTCTAGTACTCTACTTTTTCTATATTTTTATAAGGGACTAACTCTTATTCACTTTTTTAATTACAACATTTTTCTTCATATATATTAATAAAATAACTACACTGATTAGTCAGATTATGGGCAAAATGTACAGCCCTGAGAGTCATTCTTTCACACTTAGGTGACTTTGTCTTTCTCTACTCCATTTTAAAAAATATATTGATCCCATAGTTTGACTTTTTATTATCTCTCTTTTTCAGGTTCTGGGAAGATATCTCCTTGTCACTGCCATTACTAATCCATGTCCTAATCATCTTTCCTTCATAGACCGAAGCCAATATCCTACAGAGAGTTCCTTGACTGAGCAGTAATATAAATCCCCTTACATTTAAGGGAAACAGGGCTAAAAATCAAAAGAATTATGCAACCAGCACCATCACCCTTCCCATTAGACGTTTTTAATTTCTAAAATAAGAATATTGGACTAAATGGTTTTAATTAACCATACGTCCTGCTCTACAAATCTAAAAACCTGTAAGAAAATATTTTTAGTCTCCAGGTATCCATTTGCAATAATTTGGAAAGAGTTTGAGTGGCAGAACAACTGTGGTGTTCGAGTTTGTGCATTAATAACCTCACTTTTTGTGGTTCATTGTTACAGAAAAGATCAAATTATGCTTCCTTTTCTCATTGGGTATGATGTCATGTTTAGAAAATCCAGGAAATCTCTGAAACCTAGGGTCCAGGACTCCACATAGTAAATAATAAGACAATGCATTTCTTTTGGAACGTTTGGTAGTAGTTCCTGAAGGTGAAGGACAATAGCCAAAGGAATCGTCAGTCATGATTTGGAGCTTTAATTTCAGAACCCTAGATGCATACATTTGGAAGGGACCTTACAAATGGATGGATGGCCAGAGAAGACCTTTTGTTCCTAACAGTGAGGATGACACTCTAATGATTCATGCTTTTTTTCTAGAAGTTGCCTAAGATAACTTTACTTATCTCATTAGGCAAAACACTGGCTGGTCTTTAAACTAGAGGTCAAGATGTAGTTCTTACAAAATTTTCCCAATTATCTCAATTTATTCCAAAACTCTTTGACCTGACCAACCTCCCTTACTTGAACTACCTCAAAATAATTATAGCTTAAACTATGAGTTGTAGCTCTTTGAAAGCTTGTCCCATGTACTGTATCTTCCTGGGCTTTCAGCTCGTGCAAACTCCAAAGTCTTGGGCTACCGAATGTCATGGTTCTGGGTGTTTAAAGCTGCTCTATCACTTACCAAATGAGTGACCTTGAGTAAGTGGTGAAACTTCTCTCAGCCTTAGCTTCCTCATCTGCAAAGTCAGGAAGTTAGCACCAATGAGTATAATATTACTATAAGAGTCAGGTGAGGTGTAAGTCCAATGACTCTGGTAAGCATTTCATAAGAGAAACCGCATCTTGTTCTCGGTCTTTTAGTATGGTCTTAAAAATGTATAATCATTCAAACTGACACCTCTGTGGGATGATAAGGTCCTTAGATAACAAACAAAATCAATTCTCAGCCAATTAACTCTTATTTTTTCCATAATTCTGCTTTGGGATAAGAGGAAGAAAATTTGGAAGGAAGTAGGGATAAGCCACAAGAAAATCGTCCTCCAGAACCTGTCTGCCTTTGATGGAATTTGCTTTGTATTGGGAGGATGTGGATTGAGAATCCTGCCATGCTGGTGTAACTCGGATGTGGATGCATTATTTCCAGCTAGAGTAATTAACCTACTTTATTTTTTAAGTGTATTTATATATTTTGAGAGATACAGAGATAGAGAAGGAGAGAGAGAATCTCAGGCAGGCTCTGCACTGTCAGCACAGAGACCAACACGTGGCTTGACCTCACAAACCATGAAATCATGACCTGAGCAGAAATCTAGAGTCAAACACTTAACCAACTGAGCCACCCAAGTGTCCCTTAATTAACCTGTTTTAAATGTCTAACTCTGCTTACCTTTATTTTTATTTTTCTTCTTCTTTTCTTCTCTCTTTTTAATGGTCAGACTCTTTCTTTTGCTTTTGAGTTTTTTTTTTAATTCTCTAGAGCTTGCTAAATAAAGTATGGGTTTAGATATCCAATGGATTCATTCAAATTCTTACCCTGTCACTGGCCAGCAATTATTCAACATTTCTGTAGATCAATGTACTCATTTGAAATATAGAATATTAAATATCTAATAATACATGTGACATACTGGCATATTATAAAAAATAGATACTGTCTTCATCCACAAATTTAGCAACGCTCAAAATATGTTCTGCAATCATTCAGTGAATTCAGGGCAGTCTTGTGATATTTTCTCTGTGCTCCTCACTTTTCTTCTTTAAACTCCTTTCTCTCTTCTTTACCTCTCTCTTCCTATCTTTTATTGTACCTTTTTTTCTCCCCCCAACCCCTGCCCTGAGTCATTTGCTTTGAAGATCTCCTCTATGAAGACTTTCTTGATTCTATAGGCAAGATTTAATCTGAATGCCCCACTTTATCCTCCCATACTATTCCGTAAAGACCTTTATCCTGGCACTTATTTCATTTTAATGAAAATTTCTGCTTATAGATGTCTTTGAAACACATACTGCAAATTAATTGAGGGTAATGACTATGGCCATTGTTGGAAGATCTTAAAGGTGTTAATTTTTACCCTTTATTAAAGGGTAAAATGGCTTACCCTTTAAGCCATTACCCTCCCCCCCTTCCTTCTTCCCTCTACTTACATGGTCTCATTTTTCTTACCCTCCCCGCCATCCTTTCTTCCCTCTACTTACATGGTCTCATTTTTCTACTTTCCTTTTTGCTTTTCTATCCTTGCTTTCTCTTTCCCACTGGATCTGTCACTCTTGTTTTATTCTCTTTCTGACCAAGCAAAACCATCTTCAGTACTCCTGTAGTCCCCACTTTCCTTGTCCCTTTCACTGCTGTCCACAAGTTCTTAGAAAATATTGATTGTTTTCCTCACTTCCTAGCATACCCATTTACTTCATGATCATTTTTTTGCAGGATTCTTTACCTCAAAACCTGGAGTTCATTGTCTCACTGTTTTGAAGAATGAAGAGGTGGACACAAAATGAGCAACAGGCAAGAGTTTACTGGAGTATAAGATCAGAAAGGAATAGTATGAAATCTCTCTTACAGAGAGGGGACATTTGAAGGTGAATATCTGGGACTATAGGCAAGGGTCCTCGTTTTATAAAAATCTGGTCAGTCCTCCCCTCCCCTCCCCACTGTTTCTCCTCAGGTTCTACCCTTATTGGCTTGATAGCTCTAGGTGCTGTGTGGTCCATCCTGATTGTCTCAATTCCATTATATGAGTGGTGGCCTATGGCCATATCACTTCTTGTGGGTCATACGTTTTATGGTCTACTTCTTACTTTTAGTTCGGTCTTTGTCAAATTCCTGAGGGAAACCTGAGGAGGAATAAGTGGTGTCTGTTACATTCTTAAGAGGAACCTTACCTTGGAGGGAGTTTTGCTGTCCTCAGACACTCCCAGCATTTTTCCAAAATATGTGTCTTCCCCACACAGAGACCTCAGGTCCTAACCTTTCCCTCTCTGCCTACTGAATCCTATCTTTTCCTATCATAATTTCAGAACATTTGAAAGTAATTTTTAAAAAAGAGAATTTTAATGTATTTTCTCTCACTGCAGATATAAGACGTTTCTTCTTCAGTCTGACCAGGCTTAAATCTAGACATGCTCCAATCCACTAATCTTGCTTACCCCCATATCCAGGCAAAAGAACTTGCAAAAACTTAGTCCTTTTCAAATACGTGTACTTGCCAAAATGTAAGAGAAATAATTCTGGCCAAGGTCACCAAAGAAAAGAGACGCCACAGATAGAGATTTAGTCCACCTTTAGTTAGGTTGGGTGCTAAGTAACCACCAACTCACTTGAACATGAACAAGAGGGAGCCCTTGGACAAACTGACATGTTAATCCTATAGAAACATAGCTTCGTCATTTCCCAATGTAGCTGATAAATTGGATTCAATTAACTTAAATAATATGAATGATGGATTTCCCTTTGTATATAAAGTGGGAGTCTCTAAAGGACTTTTTTTTTTTCCTTGGAGTAACTCCTGACTACCACCTCTCTTAGTAGGTGCAACAGGAAAGGATGAATAAACAACACATTTTCCCAGTGTCAGTGGAACTATTGTCCTGGTATTCTACAAAATCTCAGAATTCTTAATCTAAAACATAGATCTGCCAATATCTTATTTCCTTATCTTTTGTCAGTATAGACTATCCAATCTATGAAGATCTCAGTTTCGTCATCTGTGATATGAGGTGGATAGCCTAACTAATATCTGGGACCATTCCAACTTTAAAATTCCCTGGATGTGAGAGCTAAGCCAAACACAATGGCTTGTTTAATAATTAATCTTGTCCTGTCAAAGATCAAACATTCATATCCATATATATTGCAGCACACTGACTTTCACAGTACAAAGTAACACGATACCTTCACACATAATTAAGGTCACTGTGGTATGGTTTTAGGATTTTCTTTTTTCTTAGACAGGGATGTAGCTTAATGGATTTCTTTCTCTGCCTTTGTAGTAATAAAGGTCTTTCCTTATCTCTTGAACTTTAAAAGATGGGTAGGATTTTGGCATGTGGACCTTATGTGGGGCATTTCATGTGGCAGGGACAATGTGAGCAAAGGCAGAGGGAAGAATGGATTTTGAGAAAGGCATGTGCTTTTATATGGTGACAGAAGTATTTCTTCTTTTTTTATTTTATTTTTTTTAACATTTATTTATTTTGAGAGAGAAGACAGAGACAGAAGGAGGGAGGGAGAGAGAGAGAGAGCGCAAGTGAGGGAGGAGAAAAGATAGAGGGAGAGAAACAATTCCAAGTAGCACAGAGCCTGACACGGGGCTTGATCTCATGAATCGTGAGATCATGACCTGAGCCAATCTCCCAAGTCAGATGTTTAACCAACTGAGCCACCCAGGTGAACTGAGACAAGCATTTCACAATCTCTGTCCTGCAGAACACTGGTTTTAAATGATATTAATGTAGTTCTGAGGAAAAAATGTGCACCACATCCCCTTGTGAGATTCAACGTACACATTGTTGCACTATAGACTCTGAGTTTTGAAGGAAAGAATTAATTTAATTAATTTGTTTAATTCATTCTTACTCAAAGTTACTTGACAACTGAACCCTTTTCTCAAAGCAAACCTCCAATCAGCTAATGGAACTATATTTGGTGGAAGTCCAGTTTGAGAAATGCTGATATAGAACTTAGGGTATTTCAGTGTTGGGACAAGCAAATAATTTCTTTTCTGATTATACTTCACTATTTAATTGTCTAACATTTGACACTTTGCAGGAATCCGTTTGTAGCCTTCTATTTTTGTTTGTCTCGTTATGCTCCTTAAAAAGCGTAAGAATTATGGTGTCTTCATCTCTCATGTAGTTATTGAGAGTTCTGAAGCGTGTTTCATGACTGAGCATTCACCACTCATTTCTGCCAGATTCCTTTCCTTTGATTTCCAACTTCTCATAAATATGAGCTAATTGTTTTCTTAACCTCTAATGTCAAAACCAGTTACCTCTCAGGTTCACTGTCTTATGGTTTTAAGACGCGGTATTATGTAAGGTGACGTGTAAAAAGATAGCTCAGGGATTGACACATAGCATATGTTTGATAAAATTGCATTTCCTTCTTTTGTTCAAAGGTATCCAAACACTGCCAAAGTTCTTAAAATAAAGTAGAGTCATCTCATTTATCCAGCTCATCCAACCATCCAAAGTTGATCTTTTTTCTTACCCGCATTGCCCTTTATTTCCCGTAGTGACATTCTATTCCATGGTGAGCACATTATAAGTCATTACTGCATAATATCTTGGCTATTCCTTGACTAAAGGTTTCCTCACTCAACTGAAACCCTCATTATCCTAATGAATTTTTAAAAGGTATAAGTGGAAACAATAAACATCAATTGCACTGATCATAAGTGAATTTTTACATCTTTATACACCCATGTATTTGACACAAGGTCATGGTATTATACAACACTTCTAGTGCCCTAATATGTCTTCTGTCACCTCCTCCCATCCTATATCTTCAGAAGTAACCCCTATACTGACCTCTATCACCATACACCATATACTTGGAAATACACAGCGTGTATTCTCTTATGTCTGGTATCTTGGCACATATCAAGTATATCAGTAGTTTGTTTCTTTTATCGTGTCCCCCTAATTATTTAAAACCAAACATACTGTGTCAAAGCACCACTGATTTCTAAATATTATTACACTGATCTACACCTCCAGGGACATTCCACAGTCTCTGTCTTTCCACCTACTTCCTCTTTGGTCTAATTCTATTTTACTTAACCAACCTCAGCCAGCCTTGTTGCCACTACTCCCCAACACACTCCAGTGCTCTGGTCATCAGGTTTGATCCTTATTTCATAAAACATCTATGCTCATTCCTGACACTGCTTGTTCCACTCCCTTGGTGGCCCTTTGTTCTTCTCCGTTCACAACTGCTGAAGACTCACTCAACCTGGTCCCTACCTCTTCTAAGAAGCCTTCTCAGAAGAAGTCACTGTTATTTTGGATTTTTCTTTAATAAACTCCCTAGTAAGTGTAATCTGTGTCCCCTGATCTGGTCATTAATTACCCCCTGTTCCCATCAATTAGTGTTGGCTTTCCATTTGTGTTATTATTGTTTATAAAAGCAGATTTTAATGATTTGAACCAGAAACAATGCCATTTTCTTTTTCAGTGCAAGGATCTGTGATACCAAGTTAAATTAAACTGCTTTTCCCTTACTTCGCATTCACCGTTAGCACTTGTGAAACATAAAGCACAAATGAAACTTATGGGTTAATAGGTTTTCCAGTCCTTGGTTCTGGTTCCTATGTCTAAGTTGTACCTCTAAAGTACTAAAGACTACTTTCTTATTGTCACACAACTCAGGAATTAGCTAAATCATTACAAATTTAGAAACACATTTTATAGAAGATCTAATAAGAAAACCAAATGGATAGCACAAGCTTAGGCCCAGCGGAGAGGTGTTGTATGAGTCATAGGTCAATGGGGCTCATACTTAGTGATTTGCTCTTCCAGTTTTCCATTGTAATGAAGAAAGGAATATGCAAATGTGTCATTAACATTTAACAGTGTTGAAAAAAGAAAAAGAGAGAGAGAGAGAGAGAGAGAGGGATAAGGTACTTTGAGGGCTTTGTGGAACTTATGAACAAATATGATTAGATGGGGAAAAAAAAGAAATAAGAGCCACCAGCCCATAAATGAACTCAGAAAAAGAGAAAAGAACTCATCTGATATGCAAGTGGGGAGGTTTGCCCTTCAGAATCCAGAAACCTCCATAACCTGAGCAGTGTTGGCAGAGGCCAACTCAAAGGCCTCAGGAAATGCCTCAAAGCCCTTACACAGGGAAACTTGTCACTCATCTAGCTCCTCCTGATATGCAGACATTTATTAAAGTCAGTTCTTTGCCATGTGGAGTTCTTATTTGGGCAATTCGGTCACATTAAAAAAAAAGCCAACTTATGCAGCCAGAGTAAACAAGGAGAAGAAAAAGAAAAAGAAAAAATCATTCATCTGTAATTTCTTCCCAATGTACTTAGCCTCCCTGATAACACCTTACCTCCTTCCTACTGATAACACAAGACCTAGATTGAACAATCAGGTAAACAGGTCTCTATAGAAGTTGAATTAATAGAGAAAATAAGAAATAAGTTTAAACATAAGACTCATAAATTTTTTTCCCAGGAAAAATTGAGGTGATAGCTCAATAATAACAATAAGATCAAGTGAGGGCTCAGAGCCTGGAGTCTGCTTTGGATTCTGTCTCTCTCTCTCTCTCTCTCTCTCTGCCCCTCCCATATGCCTGCTCTGTCTCTCAAAAAATAATTAAACATTAAACAAATAATAAATAAAATTAAGCCTGGTATTCAATAAAAAAATAAATTGACATACCAGGAAAAACAAAAACCTAAATGATCAAAAACTAAGGAAAAAAGAGCATACACAGCAGGATGAGATATTGGAGATACTGGGTGTATTTGACTTTTTAAAGTTTTTATTTAAATTCCTGTTAGTTATGGGGTGCCTGGGTGTCTCAGTCGGTTGAGGGTCCGACTTCGGCTCAGGTCATGTTCTCGTGATTCGTGGGATCAAAACCCACGTCGGGCTCTGTACTGACAGCTCAGAGCCTGGAGCCTGCTTCAGATTCTATGTTTCCCTCTCTCTCTGCCCCTCCCCACCTCAAGTTCTGTCTCTCTCTGTCTGAAAAATTAATAAACATTTAAATAAATAAATAAATAAATGAATTCCAGTTAGTTAACTGTTAACAGTATTAGTTTCAGGTGTAGAGTTTAGTGATTCATCACTTCCATACAACACCCTGTGCGCATCACAAGGGGCCTTCTTAATACACATCATGTAATTATTCCATCCCCCCTTCCACTTCCCTGCTAGTAACCATCAGTTTGATCTCTATAGTTAAGATTCTGTTTCTTAGTTTGCCTCTGTTTTTCCTCCCTGCTATCTTCATTTATTTCTTAAAATCCATATATGAGTAAAATCATAT